>JBBPOD010000145.1:0-28584 GCA_038091255.1 Tylopilus intermedius | reverse complement strand
CTATTTTTGTTGGCTGGTCATTTTCATAGCATTTGAGAGATTTCTGCTATTGGCTACCAATGCCATAGCCTCTCATTCCTGTGCATGGCTGTGCAGGCTGTGCATCTCCATGGTTACCAGGGGCAATGTCACTTTCTATTCAATCTAATCCAAACTGAACCAGCTGACTAAGGCATGGCCTGCATACTTCATGCAGTGCCAGGGTATCAATTTGGGCTAGCCCCTAAGCTTTGCCAGAGGTCACATGACCAAGCTGTGCAGGCCTAGTTGATTAGCGCTCATCCATAAACTAGTGTAGTTCACTAGTGTAGTTACTGGTATATAAATACATAGGAGAAAGAATAGGTCATATCTCAATGGGAAAAATCAGAAGAAATTAGAGAATTTAGGGTCATTTAGGTATAGATAGGAGCTAACTGGCCCTAAAGTATGGGAGGAATTGGACAGTAGGAACAATGGAAAAAGGGGTATCTTTTTGACCTCCGCATGCTTTTGATAGTATGCAGGTTCATCCACAGGGAATGGATAGCAATCGTCCCTGATTGTTGCAGATTTAGGCAAATAAAGGAGAATCCTCATTTATCTCAGGGGGTGTGTTTGGATGATGGTTTGGGTGTGTTGCCATATGTCCTGCCTGTCCTTATAAAAGAGTTAGGATGTCTCTAAGATGCTATACTGGTATAGGCAAGAATGGGCATTCAAGAGGGTCAGTCATCTTCTTGCTACTTGGTTCTGGTCCCAAGGTAGGATCAAGGATTCATTTCCTGGCTCTTACCCTATTCAGGATCTTGTTGCAGAATTTGGCAAGAAAGTAGAGATATCTATAGTAGTGGCAATCCCAGTGAATCAATGGCTGTCCAAGGTATTGGCCTTCAAGCTGAACAGTGACTTGGGCATGGTATTCAGGTAGTACCTAGTTAGCTGGCATGCCTGCTGCTTGGTTATATTCATATAGCATGGATTGGTGATGATCAAACATTTCCTGGGCAATTGGTTCAAAGTTTCCCAGGTCCTCTATGGTAGCTTCATCATAGACCTGTATGGTGGTGAGAGTATTGTGGGGTAGGGCCAGAGTAAGTGTGTAACAATAATAGTAATCCTCAAGGGATAAGTGGGTAAGAACAAATGGAATGGTGAGTAGTTCTGTGGATCTTCCTAGTAGTTAGTGTGTGGTGTCAAGATGATTTGGGTAACTGTTGTGATGTCCATTTGGTCCTAATGGATGTCCAAAGGTATTTGTGAGTTCTCGCTCTGCTAGCTCAGGGGTGTTTGCATGAGTGGTTTTTTTGTGCAGTGCTTCTATAATATTCTCCAAGTTTGGTGATGGAAATGGAGGATGGAATGAGTGTGTTAGGAATCTATCAAGCTCAGGGTTTAACAGAGGGGGTAGTCCTAGTTGATGGTTAGCTTCCCTGCTTATTATATCTCTTCTGAGGTTGAAGAACCGAGCATAGTAAAAGATTTTGTAGCAGGTCCTGCAATACCAGATAACCAATGGGCATACTGCCTCAGGTTGGTTAGATTGCAGAAACACTGCACAGTGGTACTCCAGCAGTGCAGGTGGTGTTCCTGAAGGCTGTGGGAATTCATAGGCCATGTGGTTACAATGGTCCTGTAGAATGTCTCCTAGTGTATGAAGTATTTTTTTTAAAAAGAGAAGTTCCTCCATAAGGCTCCCCTGGTTAGAGGGTCTGCTGCTGGTCATCCATTAGCTCATCCACCTCTTGAAGTTCCCTGATATAAATGGGGAACAAGGGGATGGCTGTAAGGGAATGGCTGGTGGACTTGGCATATTCACTTCTATGGGTGAATTGCTTTTATTAGAAGCTATGGTACTATCTGTTGTATCCATGCTTAATGGATTTACAAGTGTTATATGTGATGATGTGTGACCCAATTGTATGAATCTCATACTCTAATTTTGTAGTAAGGTCTAGAGTGAGGGTAGTGTTGGTAAATTGGCTGTACCAAAGGAGGACCAAATGGTTGCTCTCCTCCAGCCTAAGGGGAATTTAGAGTAGCGAATATGATGGGATAGGAGTCTACATAGTTGGCCACTGAGGCTGGTGGGTTGAAAAGTGATAGGTATATTCAGTGGTATAAACATAAAAGGGGTTTGAGCTCATACCAGTCCTCTGGGATGTGAAGATAAAAGAATGGAGGATTTCCTGTGGCATGTGAAGAGCAAGGCTTGATTTGCACATCCATGCAGTCTTGGTGATGGGTAACTGTGTGGCAGATATGGCTGATGAAAAAAGGTTCAGCCTGGTCATGTATGTATAGAGCAACCTTGCCTCCAAAGTGAGGTAAGTGAGCAAGCTCATAGCCAAGAGCATATCCAATAAAGGGGGATGCTTTCTCAACATAAATAAAGGTGCTGAGCTTGGATTCATGGGGGTGTTGCATTATAGCACCTGAGTTTTTCATCTACAGCAGGGCAGGTTGAGCTTCCTGCTAGTGACTAGGTGGATACTCACAATTGGCTTATGGGTGAGTTGAGAATGAGAGTGAAACTGAGACTTGTAGGCATGACAAATATGCCTACTATTTATTGCTCAGAGATGAGATAAGCATAAGGGTTCAGACAGAAGTAGATTTTTAGGGGTTTTCTTAGTTTTGGGATGAGATAAGCATACTTCTTTGGTGCCAATTGAGTTTGTGTTTATTTATTATGCTAACTTTCATTAGAACATAACATAATAGGCACTCATGGCAAATATATTGGGCGACCCGATATCTCCATGCCAGACAGAGAAAGGTTGCCCAGGTCAGGTAACCATAGGTTGCATGCTCCTGCTCACAGTGGGCTTGGAGTAGTTGGACAATGAATTCTTGATCCAATAGGGGTATCTGTAGTGGAATGGGTCTTCATTGTTGGTTTAGTACTGGATTTACTTGGGGCAGTGGTGCCTGTTGATGCGCCCATGGAGGTGGTGGGGTCCTTGGGCTTGTTGCTACACCAAATATGGTGCTGCACCCTGGAGCATTGCTAAGTTTGGCACTATGCTCCTTGGGGTTCTGGTTCTGGTGAGCAACTCAGATGAGATGTTTATATGTGTATCTTTATTTGTATGACCAAACAATAGCAACTAGTGATTTGACTATGATTGCATCTTTCTAATCAAAAGTGAAAAAAAAGTATTGCAATGGTATTGCTGTATTAACCTGGTTATATCTCCAGACCCTGTGAGCCAAATCACATGACCCAGGGACTGATTTGGTAGCTGAGAGTGAGTACTATCTTTGGCTCTACCAAAGCCAAGTGAGATTCTCATGAGTGATTGCAGTGCACTCCATGCATTGTGTTAGATATTGCAACTGTTATGATCACTAGCAGTGGTTGTATGGTGAGGGCTAGCTTTCAATGAAGATCATTATTGAAGGTCCAGAGGTTCAAAGTGTCTTCCTGTTATGAAGGTTTTTTGAAAGGTAAAAGTGTCTCCTTTAGAAATGAGATGAAGTCTTATGGAGGTCAAGGAGGCTTGGAAAGCTTTTTCAAGGAGTTCAAGAGATGAGGCTAGCATATGATTTGCAAAGACTAGCTTGGGAATAATATAGGATGATGAGATAGTTTAAATAGGCATAGGTTTGTCATGTGGACCAGATCAAGAAAGAAAAATATAAGATAAATAAAGGAAAATAGAGAGAGTTGTACAATCAGGATAATTAATGGAAATAGAGGAGGAAATTGTACAACATGGGGACCGATCACCAGTCAAGGAAAATAGGAGACAAATAAGGGAAAAGAGTAACATGGTTTTTATAAATCATAACATTACTCCCATATTAGATTCAGGTCAACAACAAAGAACCTTTTAAAAGTGAGAATAACTGGAATCTGGGGATCCAGTCATGTTGGCCTCAGTGGTGTCATCAAAGTCTGGTTCTAAATATTTGGAATTGTCCATGGCAGAGTCGATCTGTAAGTTGGCTGTAGGGATAAAGCTGCAAGGGTCTTGATGAGCTTAGTAATGTGAGGGTTTACCTTGAGAGGGGCAAGAGGTACCTAAATAACCTGCTTTGATGAAGAATGAGTGTAAAGAGAAGGAGGATGGCCTAGAGGATGGTGGGAAGGAGGTTTTCACCTTGATATGATGCTTCATGGCCAGGCAATGCTTAGGTAAATAAGTGGGTTTAAATTTGGAGCAATGCAGGTATTGATAGTCCAGGCATTACACCTTCATGTGGCTAAGTTTTTGGTATTTATAGCATGCATTTTCAAAGTGAGGGTGGGCAGGGGAAAGGGAAATGGTACCAGCAAGGTAGGCATTTTCAAGCCAGGGAGAAGACATATGCAAGATGAATAAGGCCTTGTTGATTAGGATATGAACCCTGAGGCAAGAGGTGGTGGAGGGGTGGAGAGCTGCTGCTTGTTCTTGAAGGTACCTATTGAGGTCTAAAAGGAACTCAGGTATCCCTAGTTCGCTCATGATAGAGTGGAGGTTGCTCATGAGGGCATGTCTAGCAGCTCTTTTGCAAGGGGTTATGAAGAGGAGTCAAGCAGCTCTGATATGAGCTTGGTAGAGAATGAAAAGTGGAGATCCCTATTTGAGGTGGTTAGTGATGAGGGTATACATGGATGATTCCAGAAGATGGGTGTCAAGTGTGTGAATCTGTTCCATGTGGTAATAGTGCTAGGTGTATGTGAAGATGGGGAGGTCCACTGCTTGGATTGGTTGGCAGGGAGGGGTAGAGACATGATTCCTATCCCATCCTAGGTCAGGTTCATTAGAGGATAGGATATCTGGATGAGAGAAGATGGTAGTTATTGTTGTGATGGACAACTAAGTAGAAAAGGTAGAATTAGTAGGCAATAGGAAAATAGGATGGGGAACAGGAAGTGGAGCAGGTGCATAGAGTGGGGAGCATTTTCCAAGGTTGAGTTTGAAGAAGGGGGTGTTGCAAGGCATGTTTGAAAAGACAGAGTTTTGGGGTAGGGAAGGTATGAGGTGGGCCTTTTTATATTTGGTCAGGATGGTTCATGCATGGGATAGGTTTGATTCTTTTTTCCATGAATTTTCATTAGCCAAGTATTCTTTTTATCAGATCAGGAAGTATTGGTTAGATAGGGTTCTGTGGTAGTGCAAGATCCAGTCTATTCTGTATTCCTTTTCCCCTTCAATAGGATTGGGTGGTGGTTTTGGGAAGTTGGGACCATATATGAAGTTCTCCTGATAGGAGGATAAGAGAGGGGCATGGAACATGAGGTGTGTCTTTCATGTCTTGGGAAGTTTGAGGTGATAGGAGAGTGGAGATAGAATATTAGTAATCTTGAAGGGTCCTTCTCATTTCAGGACTAATTTAGGGTGGGTAAGATCTCATTTAAGGTTTCTGGCTTCTAGCCACACATTATCTTCTTTTGTAAATGGGATGAAGCCTCATTATGTCCAGGATGCCATGACTTGTTGAATGAGTTCATGAGCAGCAAGGGATTTATTTTAGGCTGCAGAAAGGGCTTTGATGTGCATTTTGATGGCAGAAAGATGGGTGGTAGAGAGTACAAAAGGAATGGATCTTGGTTTGTATCCCATTATGAGGTAGAATAGGGATTTTCTGGTAATGGAGTGTGGGTGGTGATTGTGGGTGAATTCCACATGAGAGATGTGGGAGGCCCATAAAGTTGGGTTATTTCCACAAGAAGATCCAAAGATAGATTTCAACTTCTTGGTTGACATGTTTAGTTGCTTCATCTGATTGTGAGTGGTTGGTGGTGGATAGGGAGAGGGTATATCTGAGGAGTTTTCTAAGTTCTTTGGTGAAGATGGAAGCAAATTGGGGTCCTTGGTCAGAGATGACTTTATTATAAAATCCAAATCAGGAGTAGATTTTGTGGAAAAAGAGGGTGGCAATTTCCTTGGCAGTGATGGTTTTTTTAGTTGGGCATAGAATTACCCCCTTAGTAAGCCCATGGTTGACCATGGCCAGTAAAGAATTGAAGCCATGAGTTTCTCAGTTTTGCAGCCATAAAAAAGTTTTGCTCTGTTGCCAAAGGGCCTGGACTTTCTGTCTACCTAGGTCTTGAGCAGGATTTGTTCCTATTATCAACTCCATTGACCTCCTGACAGACTGTTGAAATCTTCCAATGACTACCAAGCCCTTTATTTGCAAGCCTGCTAACTTGAAGCACAGTAGCACCCTTTCTCAAAACTGCCCTCAGCTGTTTGCTCCAAAAGTAATCAGATTGTGTTGATAATGTTATTTGGTACTATTTTGCTAGCTTAAATAATACTTACCAGTGACATAGGAAAAACAACATACTAGTATGTATAATCCATTGTCATATGGATGCCAGTTTACCAAACCACCCCTATCTGTTTGCATTTGATCTGGAGATATTCTCAAGGTCAAAAAATTCATCACCAGCTTAGTGGTTGGGCTCTGTATTAAAATTGGCCAAATTACAAACAATGCAAACAATATGATTTGAGGGGAAATGATCATTGCCTAAAAGCTTGGGCAAAACAGTTTACCCATGCTAGCAATAAGTCCAAAGTCCTTGTGATTTGAATTCTTCAGTGCTGCAAGCTTTTCTTGATTAGCAGATCTTAATTGATGATATGGTCTGCCTCTTGGGCAAGTCACTGGTATTCATATAGTGTTATAAGAACTTTAGCTAACATTAATAGCTGGCTATTCTGTTTTCTCCTTGCCATTACACTGCCCATAGGAGCATTAATCTATTATTCCAGAGGTATTAAAAAAAGAACTGTGGCCCAATCTCAAAAGCTCACTGCATGTACACACCAGGAGGCTTGATCCTGGAAAAATTCCAAAGCTCTTCATTAAGGAGAATACTTGTATCCTATATTGATTGAGACCCTCCATCATTGTGGGCATTTCTGGGTTCTCCTCTAGGTATCAATTTAAAGCTACTTTAATCTTCTTTGTCTCCCTTTTTTGAGCAGCAAAATATATAGTCTTTTCAAGATGGCTCCACCATGTGAGATGGCCCAAGTGGGGCTTTAGCAGCAGCTCCACTAATTAGAGCAGGCAGTAAGGCTATGAACTTGAAAATGAAAAAAATGTACTCACACATTGGCCAGCTGACTTGTGTGCTTTTCCTTGGTTGCTGGATTGAAGCCCATTTGGTTAGTTTGTCTGATAGAAAATAATATCTTTAGTACTAACTCCTACATGGTTTCTTTCTTCTTGTGGAGGAGCTTCAGATGAAGAGCAGTAAGGCACTTGAATTCAAATAAGAGAGGTTTTATGCCAATATTCTTTTTTGGCCATTGAGGAAGGATTTAAAGAAGGTGCTGAGTTGATTCATGCTATCAGAAGATAACTGCCTTCAATCTTATTTGGTGCAAGGACTTTTAATTCACAGAGACTTGAGTTTGCATTTATAAATAAAATGATAAATACATGGTATGTCATGATTGCCCTTTAGACTGAAGTTGCTTGCCAAGTAACTTTACTTAGCTCAAATCTCTTTATCTTCAGAGCCAACAAAAATCATAGCATTGCATAGGAATCTAGGTCATACCCAGCCTGTTCTTTTCTTTTCAAGCAAGTTGCCTACCTAGGTTCAAATCAGCAATCACTCATTTCCCCATAGGCTATCACAGCAATTACAGCCTGAGTATGCCACAATGCTTTGTGACACTATACATAATATTAGGAATTTGCTGATAGTTGGTAATTGCAACCAAAGCAATGGAGAAAGTTGTGCTTTTTGCAAAGCTTTCATCCACAGCTTCACAAGAGACCTATTGGTGAAAGGGGTAATGCGACAAACATCATGCAAGATACAGCTCAGACAAGGGTAGAAAATCTCACCCCAAGTTATGAACATTGGAACTGCCAGGCTTGACAATACTTACTTTCAAATAAGACAAAATATTTTACAAGCTGCTTTTCTTTTTTATATTGCTATGGATTTCAAAGAGTATACCACAGAATGGTTCCATATGCAAAATAAGATTAGTATGAATGCAAGAGGCATTATGTCATTCCAGCAATCATAACCTGGGAGAAAAGTTGATCAAAGGAAATTAAAAAAATCAACTTATCTTTTGCATTATGAATGTTGACCCTTATGAAAAGCAATTGACTGACTCCTGTTGCTATGAAAGCCACCTGGATAAATCCACTCAGGAAGTATATGGAAGGGGCTATTATTCAAATGCTTAACAAGGCTGGAATTCAAGGCATTCCTACTTTTATCTATGAGGGACAGGTTTATGCCAACTATGACAATAAGGTCATGCTACACTAGTTAGCAGAAACTGGTATACTGTGGCTAAAATATAAACAGAAATTGCACATCTTACAGGTTAATGTTATTTTTTTTCTTGTGCTTACATTTTATTTCAGCTTTTCAATGACACAGTGTCAGACCTTTCAAAGTGAGGTTAAGAAGACTCCACAAGCAATTGTTCCAATCACATACCAGTTGACTGCACCTGACCATATAAAGTCAAAATACATATCTACAATTCATCAAAAATAAAGCTACAAGCCTTTTGAAAGTTTACAATATCTGAAGGAGGAACTCAATAGTTGGGTCCATATGGCTTATTCTGTGTGAAGTACCTTTAACTATTTCCATCCCATTTTGCACACTCTATAGTGAAAAGTATCTGTCATGCTGTTTACTGCAACTCATTCAAGTTGCTTCATAGCTTTACAGAGTTTCAAGTGTCAATTCTGAAGACTGCTGTTGTGCTAGTGGCAGCATATGTGAGTTATGCTTTATTTCTTACAGATGGTATGAAATATCCATGGGCACAACATCACCCAACCTCTAAACTCTAATAAGCTCAAGGTAACATATTCTATTGTCTCTGTTATGATATGGCTAGATCGTGTCTTTTTCTTTTTCTTTCTCATAGTTATTCCCTTTCTACTGGCTCTAAGCTATTCTCACCTGATCCATATTCTTCCACTAGATGCATCAGCATTGCTGCACAATTATGTTATCTGTCTTACCACCATTTCATTATATTCTTCACCACTCTGTTAACTCACCACTATCTCTTTTCTTGGTTCATTGTACCATAGATGGATATGGTCCATGCACACTTCCCCTCCCTATATAAGTATGACCTAGTTGTATTTGTATCTCTATTTTTGATCTATGCAATTAATCATTGTATTGATTCAAGTCCTAGTCTTCTCCCTATTTTGAGTGGCAGCTCCTTTGTTAATGCAGTACTCAGTGTAACAAAGATCAAGAATCTTCATATGCCCCAGCTTTCTGCTGTAGGCCAAAGCCCATTCCCACAACATTCAATAAACCAACATCCCCTGGTTTTCTCTTCCAACAGCCAATGTAGGAGAAAGTACAAGCTGACAATCATTGCAGACAGCATTGAAAACTAATTTTCTCACCATGTTCTATCCTGCTGATATAAGAGTACAGGCTAAAGCTAAATTAGAACAGCTATGCATGGATTGGAATCCTAAGACACTCATCCAGTCTTTTGGAAACTATGTACAAAGTTTCAGGAATGCTGCCAACCAGTTTGGTTTTTGGCATGACAATTATGTGCTGGTTGGAATGTTCATCAAGGAACTTCTACCCCAGCTTTCAAATATGATCTCTCAAGCAGTGGTCCAGGACAATTTTAATGAATAGATCACCTAGGCATTCAAATTCCATGGAGAATTACTCTAAATCAAAGGCCTTACCTTGGAGAGTGAAAGTAGTAATCAAGGTTCTTCGTGAATGTTCCTCTAAGACCTTTATGCCATGAAAGTCAATGCCATTCTTCTTATCCCAATGAATAGAGCCAAATACATTTGGGAAAACTGCTGCTTCCTCTATCACAAGATTGAATGTTTCACCAGGTAGTGTAAAAAAAAGGATAGTCAGAAAGGATCTTCAAATTCTAGAACTTCATCAAACAGGACTAGCATTCAGTCTATTAGTACTACTTCACCTCCTCCAAGCAATCTACTTTCCCCTACCAAAGGATCTCCTTTAAGGGATTGTATCCACACCCTCCAGGAAAAAGGAGAAGGTACTGAAAAGATCTTACAAGTCATGAAGACCTCTTATGAACCCAATACTGAGCAATCTGAAATGGTTGTAATGGTTCAAACTAAAGAAGTCCTCAAGGATTTTTAGAACAAAGGAATGCCAAGTTAGTAGCATCCCATCCTAAACATAGATTGTCTCATGTAACTATTACCAGCAATCAGGTAAAATCACTACTCATTCCCATTTCCCTATCACTACCTGGAAGTAAGCATCTAGTCAATGTAACAGCTCTTATCAATTGTGAAGCAACTAGTAACTTCATTGATTGAGATTTCGCCAAGTGAGATACCCTTTCATGAAACTCACTACCCCCTGTTGAGCCTATAATCTCAACAGCTCTCCTAATGAATCAGGTATCATTTACTATAAGATCAACCTGAATATTTGTATCACCAGAATGATAGAATACCAAGAATTCCTTGTTCTCAATTGTGGAAGAGAAAATATCATCCTTAGGATACCATGGTTGTGAGAGGTAAACCTCCTTATTTATTGGGAAAAGAGGTCCATAACCATCTCATCTATTCCCTGAACTTTTTCTTCTCATGAGCATAAGGCTTTCACATTACAACAATAGTATCTTGATACCCTGGACTTGATCCTAACAAACAGATCAGCCAATGGTGGGCAAAATGCTATACCCCTAAGCCACTCCTGTTTACATCTGAAAAACTATCCTTGCCACTGATATTATCATTGCCCTCAGGAGTCAAATTTCCCAACTAACTTGGATGTAAACAGTTCCAAGATATCTTTGATGAACCAAAAGATGGGAAACTCCCTCCCTCTTGACTGTTCAATCACATCATTGACCTCTTTCCCAAGTTCATTCCAAAAATTGCCAAAACTTATCCACTCAATCCTGCCAAACAGAAGGCATGTAAAGAGTTTGTCAATAAATATCTCAAAAGTGGCAAGATATTCCTTTCAAAATCCCCCTTCTTCTTCACCAATAAGAAAGATGGAGGTCTTAATCCCTGCCAGGACTACTGATACCTAAACTCCCATACTATCAAGAATGGCTACCTTCTTTCCTGAATCCAGGATCTCAGCAACAAACTTAAAGGGTCTAAAGTGTTCATAAAGTTTGACATTCAATGGGGTTATAATAATGTTCTGATCAAACCTGAAGATAGATGGAAAGCCATGTTTATTATGCCATATGGTCTCTTTGAACCCAATGTCATGTTCTTTGGTCTATATGGTTTTCCCCCAACCTTCTAGGCCTAACTTCACCAACTACATTGCTGAAGAATGGCTTATTATCTACATAAACAGCATCCTCATCCATACTAAGAATGCCACCCTTGATACTAAGAAAACCACCCTAGTTTTCCAATGCCTTTGGGAGAATGAAATGCATCTCAAATTGTTTAAATGTGTCTTTGCTGCTTTCAAGGTTGAGTACCTTGGAATGATTTTGACAGAAGATAGCATGAAACTTGATTCTAGAAAACTCTCTGCCATTGCTCAATAGCAACCTTCCTCACAATTTGTCAAGGCTGTTCATTCTTTTCTCAGATTCTACAAACTCTACCAGAAGTTCATTTCTGATTTCTCTCTTATTACTTGACCTCTTCACAACCTCACAAAAAAGGAGGCAGTCTGAAACTGGAACACAGACTGTGACACTGCCTTTCTTCAGCTTAAGGAAGCCTTTTTACAAGAACTGGTTCCCCTCATTCCTGATGTAACCAAAACATTCACAGTTATGACTGATGCTTCCCTCACCACCATCAGTGGAATCCTTATGCAATCAGATTCCAATGGCAACCTCTATTCCTATATGTTCTTCTCAAAAACCTTGTCATCAGCAGAATAAAACTACAACACACACAATTGCAAACTCCTTGTGGTTATCCATGCCCTGGAAGAATGGAAACAATACCCCCAAGGCATAGGTTATCCAGTCTCTATGCTCACTGACCACAAAAACTTTATATTCTTCCATGCTTCTCAGAAACTTTCTTGTTACCAGGCCCATTGGAAGATATTCCTCTGGGATTTTGATCTCAAATTCATTCAAACTCTGGGTATCACAATGGGTTCTGCTAACACTCTCTCTTGAAAAGATGATATCAAAACATCCAAAGATAATCAGATGTCATCCTTCTTCCATCAGATCTCTTTGCCTAATCTCTGGACCTTGCCATTGTGAATAAACTCTGAACCTCTTTCCCCTCAAACCCTGTGGTCCAAAATGCCCTGAAAGCAATATCCCTTGCCCATTTATCACTTCCAATCCCATGATTGGTGCTTTGAAGATGGACTTCTCTACTTTTGAAATCATTTCTATGTTGCCAACTTAAAGGCCATTTAGAGTAATCTCACCAGATCTATTCATGAGTTTGCACACAGTGGCCATCATGATGGCAGTGTCTTTTGCACACAAAACCTCCTTGCCTGGGATTATTGGTGGCCTGGAATGAAGAACACCTTCATCCAGTGCTTCATCACAGGCTGTGCTGCTTGCCAAACCCTGAAAGTAAATACCCATTCTAACAATTCCCCCTCTTATTCTGCTCATATCCTCCACCACCTATCCATTCCAACAAATCTCCATGGATTTCACTAGTCTTTCCCTTTCCAATGGCTTCAATTTTGTCATAGTCATGGTCATGATTGACCATGGTCTTATGAAGGGGGTAATTTAAATCTCTTGTTCCAAATCCATTGATGCAATGGGTGTTGCTGCCCTCTTTTTTAAGCATATCCTTTTCCATTTTGGCCTTCATGACCACTGCATCTTGGATCATGGTTCTCAATTTACCTCAGCCTTTGCTCATATTGAACTTGCTTGTCTCCTAAAATATAACCTCACTTTTTCATCAGCATATCATCTTCAAACTAATGAAGAAATGGAATAGGTTAATCAGGAACTTGAAACCTATCTTTGCCTCTTCTGTGATGGCAACAAGCTTCTCTCTTATCCTCCTATTAGGAAATCTTGGAACATGGTTCCAACTTCTTTGATTCCCCTCTTGACCTTATTGATGGTGAAGAAGAATATGAAATCACCAAGATCCTTGCATACCAAGGCTTTCATACACATTGCCAATACCTCATTTCATGAAAAGAGTATTCTTCCACTGAAAATACATAGGAAAACAAAGCTAACCTCACCCATGCAGCTGATACCTTAAAAAAGTACTAAAACTGTAACTTTTCTTCTTAACATTACCATCATGCAGATTATCTCAGAAATGGTCATCATCATCATCTGCTACATCCTCTACAAACTCTCCCCTCCCTGAAACCCCTATATCCTCTTGGGTTTTCTAAGGCTGTTACTCTGAAATTATGCTTGCACTGCCATTCTCCACTTGTACCATCTTATGATGCCAGTACAATGAATCATCTGAGGTCTCCTGGGCAGCCCCTGGTGCCTAGGATAATTCCACCTTCACCCATACTATCTCCTGAAACACAAAACCCATTGGAGCTATGGCTCCAGGTATTGTTGCTAAACCCTTGCCTAGGATAATAAGATCTCCACTTCGGACTACACTATTCCCTTCTTATAAAAAAGCTTTGCATTCCCTATTCTAGCTCTTATTATCTCCTCCATAGTATGCCTCCGACTCATAACAACACAATGTTTTGCTGTTTTATCATGAATCTGTCTTGGTTCCTCATTCTCACCTTCTCCCTATTTGTACTCATTTTGCTTTTCATGCTGCTGTCCTTGGGAGTTGTTTTCTTATATACAATGTTGAACATTCTTCCTCCCTTATCAACACCATTGCCAGCTTTATTATTGTCTACAATCATCTCTGTTTCATTGCTCACCTTGATGACTACTGTCCCTCTTTCTCTGCTCCTATAAGTACCTTTCAGTCTATCCATATGTCCAAGTCTCACCAAGTAGTCCTCAAACTACTCCACCACCATGGCTTTTTCAAACTTGTCAACTCACTCTCCCCTACTCATTTTTGCCTATCCTGATTTCTATACTCCATTCCCTCTTTGCTACCAAATGTAACCAATACTTTCCAATCTGATCCTCTAGAGCTCACCCACTTCCTTCATAAGCCCTTCTTCCACCCCACTCTAGATGATTTTGATGAAATCATTCCCATCCCATTAAAAAAAAAAATCCATAAGATTATAAATTTATTTCCTCATTCAATCTCTATTTCTTCACATCCTCCTCCTCTGGCTTCCACTCCTTCAATGGACCAATTCCCTTCTTCCATCCATCCTACCAAGGAACTACCTAAAACTTCCACTCCCTCCTCTTGCTATCTTCAAGCTCTTTGCTGCTCAAATGCAACTATAGGACAATGTCTTAAGGCAGGAAAAAACATGGATACTATTATGAGGAAAGTTCAGATTATCAATGCAGCTGTATGAACAGGATTGATAATCCTCAGGTTCAACTAACTGCCAAGAACCTATGATGAATCAAGTTGTCATTAAGGAACAGTCCTCATCTGAGGATTTTTAGTTGGTCTTTAATGAGGTACCAAGGTAGAGATAGAGTAATGTTATGATATGGCTAGGTCATGTTCTTTTCTTTTTCTTTCTTATAGTCATCTCCTTCCTGCCAGCTCTAAGCTGTTCTCACCTAATCTGTATTCTTCCACTAGATTGGCATTAGCATTGCTATACAATTATATTATTTGTTTTACCACCACTATGTCTTTTCTTGGTTCATTGTACCATACATGGATATGATTCATGCACACTTCCCCTTCCTATATAAGTACAACCTAGTTGTACTTGAATCTCTATTTTTGATCTATGTGTTATGATCGCTGGTGATGGTTGCACAACAAGAGCTAGCAAAGGTTGAAAGTTCAGAGTGTCTTCCTTCTGTTGAAGGTTTTCCAGAAGGTAGAAGCATCTCCTCAAAAGTGAGATGAAGTCTTAGGGAGATCAAAGAGGCTGGGAAGCCTTTTGAGAGTTTCAAGTGGATAAGACTAGTGTAGTATTTTGTAAAGACTAGCTTGGGAATAGTACAGGGTGATGTGATGGTTTAAATAGGCATAGGATAGGTACACAAACCAGGTCAAGAAAGGAAATAAGAAGTAAGTGATGAAAAATGGAATAAGTTGTACAATCAGGATGGTGAATGAAAATAGAGAGAGAAATCATATGATGCAGCAACCAATCACTGGTCAAGAAAAGCAGTGTCAAAGAAGGAAAAAGAATACCACAGTTTGCATAAATTGTAACATTACTCCTGTATTAGATTTAAGTTATTGACAAAGAACCTATCTGGGAGTGAGAGTAGCTGGGGCTGGAGGAGCCAGTTATGTTGGCTTCAGTAGTTTCATCGAAGTCTGGTTCTAAATACTTGGAGTTCTCCATGGTTGAGTCAATTTGCAAATTGGCTATAGGGATGAAGTCACAAGAGTCTCAATGAGCTCAACAATGAAGGGGTTTGCCTTGAAAGGGGCAAGAGATTCCCAAGTAGCCCACTTTGGTGTACAAAGAACATGACAAGGAGATGGCCTCAAGGAGAAAGAAGAAGGGGTTTTCTCTTTCATATGGTGTTTTATGGCCAGACAATGCTTGGGTAGATGAGTGTGTTTAAATTTAGAGCAATATGGGTATTGGTAGTTCAGACACCACACTTTCATGTGGCTGAGCTTTCGGCACTTGTAACATACATCTTTGAAGTAAGAGTGGCCATGAGGAAGGGGAATGATACTGGCAGAATAGGCATTCTTGAGCCAGGAAGAAATAGATACAATTTTGTTGGTCAGTGTGTGAGGCCCAAGGTGAGGTGTGATAGAATGGAGGGCTTTTGCTTGTTTCTGGAGGTACCTGTCAAGGTCTATCAAAAACTCAGGCATCCCTAGCTCACTCATGATGTGGAGGTCATCCATGAGGCTTTACCTGGCATGTTATTCATGGGGGGTGAAGGAGGGGAGTCAAGCGGCCCTAATATAAGTGTGGTAAAGGATAAACAGTGGGGATCCCCAGTTGAGATGGTTGGTAATTGAAGCATACATTGATGGTTCCAAAAGGTGGGCATCAAGTGCATGGACTTGTTCCATGCCAATGGAATAGTGGTATTGGACATATGCAAAGGCAGGGATATCAACTGCTTGAACAGGTTGGCAGGAAGGGGTGATGATATGGTCTCTGTCCCATCCTGGGTTGGGTTCATTGGAGGATGGAGTATCAGGGCAAGAAGAGGGGACAGTAGTTGTCGTCATGATGGATGACTGAGTAGAGAAGGTAGAGTTGGTGGGCAGTGGGGATACAGGAGGGGAAATGGGAAGTGGTATAGGTGCATAAAGTGGGAAACATTTCCTGAGGTTGAGCTTGAAGAGGGGGGTGTTGCAGGGCATGTTTGTGCAGGAACAAATGGAAGCAGTTTTAGGCAAAAGAGGAAAAGTGTGAAAATGGGCCTTTTTGTATTCTGAAAGAATAGCTCATCATGATGTGTGGAAGAGGTTCAATTCTTTTTCCCAAGAGTTTTCTTTGGCCAAATATCCCTTCCATTGGATCAGGAAGTACCAGTTAGATGGGGTTCTATAGTAGTATAAGATCTGGTCAATTTTATATTCTTCTTTTCTCTCAATGAGGTCAGGTGGAGGTTTCAGAAAATTTGGGCCATATATGGAGTTTTCCTAATAGGAGGATAAGTGCAAAGGTTTTGAGATGATTCATAATGCTTGCATGTTTAGAGGGTAATATAACATATCATAATAAACAGGATAATCAGATGTCTCATGAGGATGGATGGAAGCATGGAAGCTTGGCAATAAACCTTTAGTATCTATATCAATGCTCAACTAGAATGAAAATAAGCTTATAATTGGAATATGTTTTTTTTTCCTATATATAACTCATGATAGGGAATGGTGAGTAGAATTGAAATAAGAGTTGTTGGGGCATATAAGATATTAAGTAATTAAGTGACCAATTTGGTAAGAAATTCCTATGGGGTATGTTTGGTTTTGGGTCTAGGAATATGTAGCAAATTATATACTTATTAGAAATAGCAGATCCCAGCTGTTCCAATGTCAATAATGAATAACAAGGCTGAACTAATACAAATGGGGATTGGAGTGAACATAAGTAAGACAGAAAGATACTGTTATGCTACACGGACTAGACTTAACAAACAAAGGGAGTGCCACTCAATAGTGGGCATAAACAACTACTTAAGAACTTGTTGGAGATCAAGCCTTGAATAAGACTAAGCCTAAGCAACAGTGAATTGCATAGATCTAGAATAAGAAACACTAATACAACAGAGGTCTACTTATACATAAGGTAGACATGCATGAACCATACCTAAGTATGGAAAAGATACTAGAAAAGAAAATGATGACAAAGACAACATGTAAGCATAGAAGAAGGAAGAACATAATGGAATAATAGTGTCATTAACACATAAGTGATAAGCATAAGGGCCAGTCAAAAAGAAGAGTGATGTCATGGTCTAGTTCAATGACATTAGAGATAAATATTGTATGATCTGAAAAGCCAATGGGAATTGGCAAAGAATAATGTATGATTCTGGAACCTATCACAGGTTAAGGAATGAAGTCTGATGACAGACGGTCAAAAAAATAAACAAGTGCCCATGGTTACTCATATTGTAACAGATACAAAGAGGTAACATAACAGAGGTCTGGTGGTTGAAGGTGAACTCCTAAGCAAGATTACATTAGAATTCATAGAGAAAGAACCAAAGATGGTTTTGGAGGGTCAGAGTTGGAATGGTATATGACAAGGATATACATTGATAGTAGAGTTCTGTACTTTGAGTTTGGCATGCCTGGGCCAATCAGAAAAAAAACAGACAATAACAAAAGTAAGCATCAGATCTTGTACCTATAAATGACCTAGGCTACAACCACAAAACCTTATGTGATGTGTTCCAAGTACTATCTGCTAGCAGGACACAAGGTGCATTGTATTAATAAAGACTACTGTATCCCACAAGGCTCCTTTTGCTCCATTTAACATGCATTGTATATTCAATCAAGTTGGTAAGGATATCTTTGATATGCCCTAGTATGTGGTTGTTTTTCAGTGTAGTTGTTGTTACAATCTATGTGAACCATATCACTTCTTTCTCTTATTTGTCTCTTGTCTTCCATGACCAGTGATTGGTGGTCATGTTATATGATTTCCACCTTTATTTTCATTCATCCTCCAAATTGTATGACTTGTCTTATTTTCCTCTGTTTACTTTACTTTTTCTTTCTTGACCTGGTCTGTGTGCCAATCCTATGCCTACTTAAACCATCTCGACATCTTGTATTATTTTCAAGCTAGTCTTTGTGAAATCATATGCTAGCCTCATTTCTTGAAACCTTTGAAAGGCCTTCCAGCTTTCTTGACCTCTATAAAACTTCATCTCACTTTTGAAGAGACACTTCTAACTCTCAGAAAACCTCCATTAGAGGAAAACATTCTGAACCTTCAAACCTTCAACAATAACATTATTGAAGGCTAGCTCTCACTTTACAACCACTTTAAAGTGATTGTAACAGTTGTATGATGCTGACAAATCAAGTCAGGTCACAAAATGCAAGTCAACCCCACAAGCAGC
Organism: Tylopilus intermedius; assembly: GCA_038091255.1. Lineage (NCBI taxonomy): Eukaryota > Fungi > Basidiomycota > Agaricomycetes > Boletales > Boletaceae > Tylopilus > Tylopilus intermedius. Next base: position 10,078 of record JBBPOD010000145.1, on the reverse strand, counting down.
TTTGGGAGGGTACACACAATCAGTGACATTGCATTCAAATGGAATGTAATTTATTGGAGAAACTAGCAATGGCATTTAATAATATTACATTGCAAATGGTAAGGTGGTCAGAAAGCAGGACAATATTGACATGACCAGCATTGCCATTTTGAGGAACCACAAATTGGTGGTCTATGGGCATGTGAAAGGTATGGAATGAGGAAATTCATAAAGAAGTTATCAAGATGGAAAATGGAGAGAAGGTCAGAACAGTTGATGTTGCATTGGACAGCAAGAGGTTTGCAAGAGGGATTCATAGCACCAATATTTGGAACATTACAACAGGCAAAAAGCTAGCCACTATACTTGGGCAGGGCTAACAGTTATGTCCTGGATCTCAAGTTCTCTCCTGATAGTCAACATCTCACAATCTGGGTGCCTCAATTATCCTTGTTTGTGACAGCCACATTAGAGACCAACTGTTCTTCATTGAGAATCCAAGCAATGCCCAGTCCATAGTACTTTCTCTCATCTGGTTCCTGGATGGACAGCAATTCTTTGCTACATCTACAATCTGTAATGGTATGGGTTACCATGAGCACTTGTTTTCTTTCTGTTTCTTGTTTGTGTCAAATTCAGTTCCTCTGGGCACAAGTCCAATGGAGGTCCAAAGTGTAAGGGGAATGAAAGTGCAGAGGTGAACCAGAGGTCCAATGAAGATATGGAGCGGAGGTACTTAATAGGACTTTGGCACAGGACTTATGTGTCATGCCCTTGTTGAAGACTTGGTTGTTCTTGATTTTGGAGATGGGAGTCAGAGGTTAGGCAGAGGTAAAAGTGAGAAAGATTAGAGGAGGAGTGAGGACTGATGCAAGGAGGTAATTTAGATGATATTTGAACTAAGGAAAATACATGAGGAGGAACATGGGTTTAAATACAGGAAATCTGATTGGAGTTTGAACAGGAAATGATGAGGAGCATATGGAACATGGAGCATGTAACTAAGAGGCCATATGGGACATAAGGATGGAGCACAGGAGATACACATAGAGTGGTGACTAAGTAAAGAATGTAAGGTAATTAGAATAAAGGGTTGGTGGACAAAGGAAGTACTAAATGTAGATACAAAGGGCTGTGTAAGGAGTTCCAATATGGAGATCCTACAAGTCTGAGCATGTCCGAGGCCAGAGAATGTGAGAGTAGATCAGAGATGGGTCAGAGTGATATGGAGATGATTGGAGGGGGTGGGAGTTGCATGAATATGACAGTGCCTCCCGTTAAGGCGAGCCCTTGAGGCAAAATTGGAGAACAATAGGACAATGCTTACAGAAAGTGGACCTTGAGTGGAATGTGGGAAGACCTGAGCAAAGTGGCACATAACATTGTTGAACATGTCATGGCTTTTTTCAAACTCCATCTGAAAAGATCTATAAATGAGGAGCACTCACTGGAGATTGACCTTAGACTTCAACTTTTTACTCTTGACCACAGCCACCTATCAACATGTCCAACAATGAGCAGTTTGGCTCTGACAGTCCCACAGGCACCAAGCAAGAAATCACCGAGCTCACCAAGCAGCTTGAGGCCCTTTATTGCCAACAAGAGGCCAAGAAGGCGAAGTGAGCAAGGCATGTGCATGAGGCAGCAAAGAAGAGAGTGCATGAGGAGAAGAAGCACAAGGAGCAGGAGGAGTGGAAGCAAAGGGAGGCAGAGGAGCATGCAAAAAGAGAGGTGGAAGAGAAGGAGCAGTTGGAGGTGGCTGTGAACAAGAAGGGCAAGGACAGGCAGAGGAATGGGAGCAAGGTGAGTACTCACCAGATTGCCTAGAGGCCCAGCTAACCAACTTCACAGGACCGTCTGATTGAGTTCCTGTTAGACTCCAAGGACGAGAGGCCAAGGCCCCTGAAGTAGAGGAAGCCAATGACAAGTGGGTGCTGGAGGTGCAATGCCTGAGGAGTGGAGTGTGCCCCACTGGAGAAGGGGAAGAAGAGCATGGCATGCCAGCAGTGCATGCAGGCGCACATCTTGTGCATGCAGGAGGATAAGACTGACGACAGATTGGAGGTCGGAACTTGGAAGGTCTGAAAGAGGGTGAGGCGGAGAGTGGAGGTCACAGTGGGTTCATCATGGGCTCTGGAATGGAGCATGGAGGCTGCAGTGGAGTCGTTCATGGAATGAGTGGTGTCGTTACTGGAGACGATTACAATGGAGGTGAAAAGGATTGGGAGGGAGGTTGGAGAGTTGAACAAGAAAAGGATAGAGAGGAAGAGGAAGAAGGGAAAAGAGAAGGAGAAGGAGAAGAAAGAGGTGCAGGTGCAGACCAAGAAGACGGAGAAGAAGGAGATGGAGAAGGATGTGGAGAAGGATATGGAGAAGGATGTGGAGGGGGAATCAGAGGAGGACGTGCAGCTAGGAGAGTAAGGACAGTATATAGTTTTTATTTTTGTTTTTGTTTTTTGTTAATTGTAAGAGACATTACCTGGAGAATATTAGAGGAGAATGCAAAAGAGAGAAAAAGAAATGAAAGAAACATTAGAGTGTGATGTGCATTAGGAGCAGAGCAGGCCAGGCTTATCAGGGTACCTCTGATGGAAGTCCTTGAGGAGTTCCAATGCATTTCCTAACTCCATAGCAAGTAGCCATGAAGTCTTGTCATCAGTTCCTTTGTAACCAAGCCATCAGACCAGGTATAGAAGTTGGCAGTGATACCTTCTCCTATTGATCTTGGAGTCTAGGACTTCCTTGATCTCATACTCCAGTTTGCCGTTAACCTCAATTGGAGGTGGTGGAGGTTGGACTCAAGTTGGAATAGTGTTCAGAATGCAGGATTCTAACTGAGAAACATGAAAGACAGGATGTATGGAGTGCATAAAGTCTGGAAGTTGTAAAGTAAAAGAGTGAGTTCTGGGTTTAGAAATAATGGAGAAAGGTCCTAAGTATTTTTTGGAGAGTTTCTTTGAGGGTCTTGTTAAACAGAGGGTATTTGGCTTTGAGATAAACTTGATTGCCGATCTGGAAGTCTGGAGTAGGACTATGCTTCTTGTCCACTGGTCCTTGATAGCGTTTCTGCACTTCCAGCATCTCCAATCAGAGGAATTCATGGAGTTCATCCAAGTCTGTGACATACAACTTAGTGGAGGAGGAGGTGAGGTTGTGATCAGAGGAGACAGAGAAGTTGGGGTGGTAGCCCTTGTTGGCGAAGAAAGGGGATATGCCTGTGGTAGCACTGGGCATATTGTTGTAGGAGAATTCCACAAGCAAAAGGAGTTCCAACCAGTTGTCCTGCTGATAATTGCAATATATCCAGAGATACTGCTCTAGGGTCTGATTAGCATGTTTAGTCTGACCATCTCCCTTGGCATGATACCTGGAGGTGAAATGTAAGTGCATGTCAAGAGCCTTGCCTAGAGAGCAGAAGAAATGGGATACAAACTCAAAGCCCCAGTTGGAGGTGATGTGGGACAGAACTCTGTGCTTGGAGAACATGTGAATCAGGAACAGCTTTGCAAGCTCAGCAGAGGTGATGGTATCATGAGTTGGGATGAAGATTGCCTGTTTGGACAAGCTATTGATTATCACGAGGATGGCCGTGAAGCCTTCCGAAAGGGGAAGCTGCTTGATGAAGTCCATGGAAATGAAGTTCCATGGCTTCTCTGGAACCAGAAGCTGTTTCAGGAAACCAAAGGGGTGATGCCGAGGGACTTTAGCATGGGCACAGGAGGTACAAGAACTGACATAGTCCTTGACAAAAGTCCAAATGCCTCAGGCTGGCCATATGTACTCATAGCAGATAAGTTCTAGAGTTCAGTTCTACCTGAAGTGACCAGCTGTAGGGTGATTATGAAAGGTCCAGAGAATGTGGAGTCAGAGATCGGCAACTTCAAGGACATAGATATGGTTATTCCATAGGAGGAAGCCTTTGGAGTTGACCATCCAGTGTGGGTCATTGATAGACTTAGCAGAGAGGAGTGGAGATACAATGGGATCTTTGGGAAGAGAGGATAGGATGTTGGAGTGGAGTTGGTTGACATCAACCAGAACAAAGGCCCAGAGCACTGTTGGAGCTTCTAAGTAAGTAGCTCACAATGACAAAGTGAGTTGCTCTGAGGTGAAAATTGGCCTATGATTGTCTGGGTTGACTTGAGTGTAGTCCCTATCCTCCTCTTTAGGATAGATGTCCTAACATCTAGTCAGCACATCCAGTTTAGCCCCAAGCTTACCAGGCTGGTATCAGACTGCCAGATTGAACTGACAGAGGAACTCCGACCATTGGACCTGGCATTGCATCAGGAGCTTTGTGGTGGAAAAGTATTCCATATTTTTGTGGTCTATAATGACATCTATAGGAAATGGAGAGCCCTCAAGATAATGATGCCATTGCTTGAATGCCTCAAAAATCATCAGGAGCTTCTTGTCGTGAGTATCATAGTTCAACTCTGCACCAGAGAGGGTTCAGGAGAAGAATGTGACAGGGTAGATATTGGAGTTGGAGCAAGTAATGGAGAGAATGGCAGCAATAGTATAGTTGGAAGTGTCCATTTCAAGGGTGAGTGGAGCGTCCAGGACCCAATGAGCAGGAACTGGAGTGGTCATGAATGCCTCTTTGAGGCAATTGAAGGCCTTCCTATAGTCGTTGAAGAAGGTCCAGGGAATCTCCTTTTGGATAAGACTAGTGAGGGGAACCACAATCCTGGAGTAGTCCTGAATAAACTGCTGGTAGAAGTTGGCAAAGCCAAGGAAGGACTGGATGTCCTTGACTTTCTGGGGTTCAGGTGAATCTTAGTAGGATAGTCTGGATTTTGTCTTTGGCAATGGTGAGGCTGGAAGGGGAGAGGATGTATCTGAGGTACTCAATGGTCTCTGAGTGCCATTTGCACTTCTCCAGTTTGAGGTAGAGTCCATTAGTGCAGAGGCACTGGAGGACTTCCTGGACATTTTTGCAATGGGAGGTGAGGTTAGAGGAGTAGATGAGGATGTTGTCGAGGTAGATCATGACACAGACATCCAGCATGTCCATGAAAATGCTGTTAACAAAGCACTGAAAGGTGGCCAGAGTGTTCATGAGACTGAAGGGCACTCAAAAGAGCCCCAGCAGGTTTGGAAGGAGGTCTTCTATTCGTTGCCCTCTGCAATATGAACCAGATGGTATGCATGCCAGAGGTTGAGCTTAGTGAGGATTTTTGCTCTGCTGGGAGCATCAAGGAGACTCGGAGGTGTGGGGGAGTGAATAGTGGTCTTTTTGGTAATCTTATTGAGACCTCAGAAGTTAACACAGAGACAGAGGGAGCCGTCTTTCTTTTGGACAAAGAGGACAGGAGTGGCATGGGGCAAAAAGGATTGGTGGATGAAGCCATAATTGAGGTGTTCATTGAGGAAGTCCTGCAGGGACTCCTGCTCAGATGGGAAAAGAGAGTAGAGCTGGCCTATCGGAGATGTTGCACCTTCCTCTAGTTTGATCTTCAGATCAAAGGGCTGATACAGAGCAAGGGTATCAGCTTTCTTCTTATTGAACACATCTGCAAAATCATGGTACTCTGGAGGAACTGTGGAGAGGTTTATAGGTTTCTTGGAGATTGGTGAAGCATGTGCAAAGATCGAGTTAAGGGAGAGGACAAACTGGACAAAACCCTCCAATTTACATGCACACTGAAAAGTGGCAGCATTGATGAAGGAGATGTGGGGGTTTGTAAGTCTGGGTGCCTTGGGCAAATCCATGGTTGTCTCTGGAGAATGGCTGGCTAGGCCAGGATGAGCCTGATGGAGATTGTTGGGAGATGGAGGAAGAGGAATGGAGTTCAACTCCAGAGACACAGAGTTTGATGTCGGGGTTGGCACTCCCATTACAAGCAGTTGGAAGGTAATGCTGTTCATAGCCCAGTCAATCAACAGATTGTAGTGGGTGAGCCAGCAGTGTCCTAAAACCATCATGCACGAGGAATCCAACGAGATGACATAGAATGTTGCAGAGGTGGTTTCACCCAAGGCAAAGGCAAGGCTAAGATCTATTGTGAAGGTAATGGAGGAATTAGAGGTTCTGTTGAAAAGATGGAGGAGTATCGGAGTAATGGAGTACATAGAAATGTTATGTTTATGAACAAAAGAAGAATCTATGAAACAATGAGTAGAGCCAGAGTCGATAAAAACAGGTATGTCAGAGAGAGCATAGGATGGAAGAGAAACAAACAGATGAAGGGAATTGTGATCGGAAAGAGCAGATGCATTGAGATGTAACCCCTTTAGAGCACAATTGGGTTCAATGCAACTCCGAGCCTGTGCAGTGCTGGAGTTGCACTCTATTTTTTCACCTCTGAAGAACCAGAGGTTGAAGCCAGAGTTGGCAGAGTAACTGTCACAGCCCAAGCCTTTGATGCTCTAGAGGAGGACCTGGGACACTCCTTTGCAGTGTGCCCTAGAAGTCCACAAAAGAGACAAAGGTTTTGTCAAAGTCAATGCTGACATTCCTCTGAAAGGAGTTTACCATTTTTGCTGAGCTTTGATGAAATAAAATTGGAAGTAGAAGAAGAAAAGTTGTTACCCTTCTTATTGTTGCTACCTCTGGAGCCAGAGGAGCTGGAGGTTGATGAGGCAGAGGAGGAGCCCTTGGACTTATTGTCCTTAGGCTTGCTATAGGATGAGGAAAAGGAGCCATTGTTAGAATTAGAACTAGAGGACTTAGAAGAAGATCCTTGGTGCCTGGAGTTTGAACCAGAGGCTTTGGTCACACATAAAATTTCTTCCTTGTGCTCCCAGTACCTGTGGTCGATCTACTGGGCCAAGGCACAGTGGTCCGCAATATTGGCTGGCTTGCCTTGATGAGATAACTTGTTTTTGATCCAATCCAGAAGTCTGTTGTAGAAGCTCCAACGAAGAGCTTCATGACCCCATTCTCAGACTTGGCTTGCCAAGCAGTTCCATTCTACAATATATTTTGAGATCTGCTGTGACTCGCACATCTGCAGTCACTTGAGTTGAGCTTCTGCATTTGCAACAGGGTTATGCAGCCTGAAGTTGGTCTAAAGTTCAAAGAGGAATAATTGCCAATGATCCATCCACAAGGGGCAGTTCTCACAGGTTCATCTTTGAGGAGATCCGGCTTGAAGTACTTGAGCACAACACCCTTGAGATAAGATTGGGCAAAAGTTACCTTGTAGCGGTCCTTTTGATAGGACTTCTGGTTTGCTTGGAAGTTGAGCTTGCATTGCACAACAAAAAGTCAGAGTTTCTTTGGGTCATTCCCATCAAATGGGTCTGATTCCCAGACCTTGGTTTTCAGAGTGTTGGAGCTCCGCTTTTGTAGGAGTGCCTCATGAGTCAGATCCTGAATGGAATCAGTGAGTTGCACAAAGGGTTCAAAGGCAAGAGGAACATTGTTTCGATCATTGTCATCTTCATCTCTGGGACCCCTGAAGGGATTTTCATCATCATTGGAGGACAATGAATCATCGCCAGGAGGATTGTCATCATCATTGCCACCACCTGGCCTACCTGGCAACAGAATATCAGGTCATCTTCCACCATAGAAATCTTCAATGTCATCTGGTAACTCATGGAAGCAAGAACCATCAACAGATGGAGTTCAGGGGAATGGAGTTAGTGGGGTCATAGGTGGTCACGCTCCCGATTGGGAGATTGAAGGAGCAGCATGTGTGGTGAAGGAAACAAAATCCCTGGGGATGCTGCAAGAACTACGGAAAGCAGTCTGCAGCACGCTTGTTCAAGTATGCATAGCCATATAGAATAAGTCTTGACAAGTGTGAGTTCAAATATACTGTCAAATCTGGTTCCTTTGGGCACAAGTCCAATAGAGGTCCAAGGTATAAGGGGAATGTAAGTGCAAAGATGGATCGGAGGTCCAATGGAGATATGGAGCGGAGGTACTTAATAGGACTTTGCACAGGACTTATGTGTCATGCCCTTGTTGAAGACTTGGTTGTTCTTGATTTTGGAGACAGGGGAGTCAGAGGTTAGGCAGAGGTAAAAGTGAGAAAGATTAGAGAAGGAGTGAGGACTGATGCAAGGAGGTAATTTAGATGATATTTGAACTAAGGAAAATACGTGAGGAGGAACATGGGTTTAAATACAGGAAATCTGATTGGAGTTTGAACAGGAAATGATGAGGAGCATATGGAACATGGAGCATGTAACTAAGAGGCCATATGGGACATAAGGATGGAGCACAGAAGATACACATGGAGTGGTGACTAAGTAAAGAATGTAAGGTAATTAGAATGAAGGGTTGGAGGACAAAGGAAGTACTAAACATAGATACAGAGGGCTGTGTAAGGAGTTCCAATATGGAGATCCTACAAGTCCGAGCGTGTCCAAGGCCAGAGAATGTGAGGGTAGATCAGAGATGGGTCAGAGTGATATGGAGATGATTGGAGGAGGTGGGAGTTGCATGGATATGACAGTGCCCCCCGTTAAGGCGAGCCCTTGAGGCAAAATGGATATTGACTGTTTGTCACCAAACTTCATTTCCTGACTTGTGATAGGTCCAAGAACATACAATTTCTTCACCAATTTCTATTGACTCTCCTGATTATACAACACATCATTGTTTATTTCACTATATTCTTTTCCTTTCTATGCTTATGCATCATCATTCCATTATGTTCTCCCTCATCCAATGCTTATGCATTTTTGTTTGCTATCACTACCTTTCTTGGATATCTCCCTTACCTAGACATAGTCTGTGCACATTTACCTTACATATGAGTAAGGCCCTGCTATAGTTATAGCTCCTTATTCTAGATCTATGCAATTCAACATTGCTTAGGCTTAGTTTCTCCAAGGCTTAGGGTTAAGTCTTGAGTAGTCATTCATGCCTACTAATTGAATGGCACTCCTCTCCTTTGTCTCCACTAGGTCTAGGTGATATAGCATAACAAAAAATCTAGAATCTCCCACTAGAAGATCTCCTATCCATGAAGATCCTCCACTTTCCACCAAGGACCTACATATCTGAAGGAGTTATTCCCTTTCCTGAGACCAGACCCATCCCTCTTGAATACCACACTCAATACTACTGAGAACACACCTACCTCTTTGCCTATGTACAACCCAATGCCCCTTCTAGTTCTCCTAACCCTCCTCCTCCTTCTCCTCCTCCTATAAGAGCTATGGCCAACACTAAAGAATATAAAGCAGGTCTATCTACAGACTTCTTGGACAACAATAATGATGTGTGACAATGGATACTTGCCATGAATGCATATTTCCTTCTCAATCATAATGTTTACAAGACAAATGACTATGTGAAGATGCTAGTTACTCTAAACAAAATGAGTGAAGGTCTTGGTAGCTCCTTTACTGAAGAATGGTATGACAAAATCGCAAGAACCACAAATCCCACAATAGACACTTCTGTCGGTTTCCTAAAGTTGATAGAAGACTTTCTAGCCATGCTCTATCCTGCCCATGCAAAGACTCAAGCAAGGAAAACCTTGGAAACTCTCAAGATAAGTTCCAAGGATAAGGATCTGCTTCATGCATACTTCTCTGACATTCAAGTTGCATCTAAACCCCCTCCAGTCTATATATGAAAAACTACCCTTATGTTATATACCATCCTGACTCTGGCCCTCCAGAACCATCTCCAGTTCTCTTACCTCAAACTCTGATATATTCTCACTTAGGAGTTCACCTCCAACCTCTGGACTTCAATTATATTACACTTTCACATCTCTCTAACACTCTTACATTTCCTCCATTCCTTATTTGTATTAGATCCACTTTCTAATTATCTCCAAACCTGTGTCTCACTTAGTAGTACAGCTCTGGCTATGTTTCCCTCCATTTCCATTTTACTCATCTCCATTCTACATTTACCAATCACTTACTAATGTGATGAACTCCATTAGTAATCCTATACAACTTCATAGTATATAAAGTGTAGATTTATGTATCTAGCTTTAGCTTTGTTATCAACTTTGATAAATCCTCCCGACCTCTGATTGTCTCTAACCCTCCTATCTCTGACCTTCCTTCTAAATCTAGGACACATGATGACCTACATGCTATCAAAAACATGTGGAGGTCAGAAAGATATACCTTTTTCCATTGTTCCTACTGTCCAATTCATCCCATACTTTAGGGCCAG
>JBBPOD010000144.1:0-28594 GCA_038091255.1 Tylopilus intermedius | reverse complement strand
CCAAGAGTACGCCGTGCGCTCCCAAGTCCGGACCCACATCGGCCCGTCCATTTTTTTGTTTGCTTCACCGCAGGCGGCTGTTGACCCCCCCCCTCTGGTTGAGCAACACCGAACACGCTGCACGTCGCACAAAGGCACACTCACCGCGCTTCGCGCTCACTCTCCAACAGCGCCAGAATGTCCTCTTCCCGAACGGGCCCCTTGACGTTCCGGATGATGGTGCGCGAGGTGTCGTCCATGAACTCGACGCGCACTTGAGTGACACCACCTCGGGAACCGGTGCGCCCCAGGACCTGAGCGGGGTGTGTGGGAGGTCAGGGGATCGTGTTGTGCGATCGCGCCCCATATGGGCCGACGATGATGGTGCGCACCTTGATCACTTTGGCAAGCTTGACAGACTGTTTTGATGAATCCTGGGGGACGACACGGATGAGTTCTCTCCAAGGTGATGAGCAGAGAGGTGGACTTACCATGTCGATGAGGATAAAGAGTTGTGTGGATAAACGCAACCAGCGGTTTGTGGATGTGTATGCCTCGTCAAAACAAGATTAAGGTTTAACATTGGGAGGAAACTCCGCCGGACAATTCCGAATGCATTACATGTCAAAAGAGGAAGATATATTCCAGAAACACATACACGTCCCTCTACATCGACATGGACCGCTGGGCTACCAACGATGGGGTATCTAATTCCGGCGAAGTAAAGGAACGAAAGGAAGATTAACCCGTACGGTGGTACACCTAAACATAAATATACTGGGCGAAAGGAAACGGAGGAACAAAGATAGCATGTACGATAACAAACAGAACCAAGGCTAGCTTAGATCTCAATTCATGACACCTAGAATCAAGTTTTGATGAAGGTCATACGACATGATATTCATTGGAATTCGGAAGGGAAAAGTCACTCTTCAAGGGTCACCGTTCGTCGAGGTGTACCTCCTCGCTGCCGTACACGGGACTCTGCAAACGCACTTGGTGCGATGAAGATAGCTTCCGCAAACGCAAACGCAACGCCAAGCGCAGCGCTTAGTATCCGCCATTCAGGTCCGATAACATCGATGCCTTGAATTGTAGCGTTGAGAGCCTTGTACGGATATCCGTACTGAGCAGCCAGACGACAGATGGATGCCGTAAGGGGGTCGAGAGGAAGCACGCGAGGGACGCGTGCGGAAGTGGCGTTAGCAGGGTGGAATGAAATGACAGCGCCAAGAAGAACGGGGATGATCAAGGTAGGTAATGACCAATGGAAGAGAACACTCCAAAAGACGGTAGACTGGAAAGTTGCGACGGGGGGATACGGAATACTGAGTTGCCAATCGCCCGTCTCAACGACTCGCGGAACATGGACCTATCATGTTATCAATGACCAGAACAAATTCGGGCGGGAATGTTCGCACCTGCAAGAAGTTCCACGGAATGACGCGATACAGAACATAGAGTAGCTCAAAAATCGCCGTGATGAGCGAGATATTGAGAGAGTTCGATAGAGTCTAGTGGAAGCGCGGCTCAGCGGGGCCGAACTGCGATCGAAGATGACATACAGATCTAGAAGCCAGCAGATACACGCGAGCATGTTGTTCCGCACCTGTCTGCAGCTTTCTGAACGTGGTATCAGCGAGCTCAAGGGTGGGCTTCGGGATGTTGCGCAGAATACTACGTGGGGTTGATGTGAACAAAATACCGCGCTCTTTGAGTGGGGTGTAATTGGGAGCTTCGCTGGGTGTCTCTTGCTCGGGGGGCGAGATAGGAGCCTGTTTGAGCATCATCGACACCTCCCGAATCTCTGGCACGGGTGTGCCCACGGGCGGGATGTTGCGACGCGTTGTACGAGAAGAAGGCGGACTGAATGCCTTCTTTTCTGAGATGTCCTCTGCTGATTCCGAGACAGGGGATGCAGCCGAGTGTCTGACGAGCAGTGAGCTAGTCGATGGCAGTGTGCATAAAGAAGGACGAACTCCTGGCTGGAGAGCTGTGTGCCCTTCTTCCGTTTGAAGAGACCCGTGAAAGTGGGATTATCCTCGAGCGAGGCTTGATTGACATCGAGATGTTTTCGGACTCGCTGTTGCAACTCTTCCCTCGTACCAGCATCGCTGATGCGGAGAGCGATGGCTATGTCCTTGAGCTCTGCCTTCTTCTTTTGATGGAGTGTGCCAGAGTACGCGGCAGTTGTCATCGTGAGCGTGCTGTGACGAGATGGTGGTTTAAGTCAGTGTGTATATGAGCCCTATCAACATCAACAAATCGCGTCGACACGAAACACGTGACATGTTCCCCACACGGACCCCGTACACTCATTTCAGAGATCCATGGGGTCCCACCCCCGGCCTGCGACGTCGATGGTCACCGGCCCCAGGCTATACGAGACAACGATGGGAGACCCTGTGCTCCCTCTGTAACCATCACGATCTTCCCCTCCGTCTGGTAGGATCCACGGCCAGTTAGTATGCGCGCGATCATCTCCCTGTTCTCCTTCCTTTGGCTTGCCGGTCAAGGTTAGTCATTTGCCCTGATATCGCCAGCCCAGCGATAACTTTCCCCTTAGCGCTTGCGTTGTCTATCAACGTTGGCGGAACCCTTGGAAACGTCTCTGCTAGCGACTTCCTCGATGTTACTGACACATATCTTTTGGCTGACGTGAGTGCCATGCATAAATATCAGCTCGTCGGACATTTGAACCACCCATATCAGTGCCAAACCCAGTGTAATAATGCAAACTCCATGATCAGTGTGAGTATCCCACTTCCGACTCTACATAGTAATGTCACGCATACATACATATCTGGTGGTAGAGCTGTGGCACTGATGATCAGTGCCTTTGCAATGCAGCAACTGTAACTGCAATCACCACTTGCCAGCAGTGCATGTTCGATGATCTCGTCGCCAAGTTCACTACAAGCACGGATCCTCGAGCTGGTTCCGCCACCGCACTCACCGGTAAGCTTGCAACTGTTGATATTCCTCCTGCATTCATATTCATTCACTTCGAAAGCTTACGCAACGGCATGTGCGGGCGTCGATGTCAATGTTCCGACATCCCTTGTCACTCTGGCTACCCCGCCTGGCTGGAATGGTCCCTTCGAGGGTCAGCTCACCACTGGTGAAACGGTGGTGACTGTAGCCGCTGCAGCCATTCTGGGCGGAGGCGCACTCTTACTCTTGTCGAACGTATAAGTGAAGGGGTTGGCATGACTAGTCTGGTCGTGTTTTGAGCTTTAGGTACTCCTTGAAGTTGTTAGAATTCGTACTTTGGTCTCCTAAATTGTTGTCTCGTTCTGTTATAAAACGTGGCTGTGCGCTATTTTATTGCTCGTATCTGTTCCATCGTGTCTGCAGCTCCGGCCAACCCAGAGTGCTCAGAATCATGCATACATGTTCTTTACCCGTTGCTCCTCGTAGGGTACGTCCCCTAGCGGTTGCTTTGCAGCGGAACTCGACCTTCATCGGGATTCGAAGTTACTTTAAAAGTCTATCCAGACAAGCCAAACCTACGGCGGACCCGCGTTTTCAATCATGTCGTGCTCAGAGTTTCTCTGCCTCTGCCACTAGTCATGCTGCTGCTGCATACCCCAAGCCATCCCAATACGAGCTTCCGACCGACGTGTTCTTCTCCGAAAACTCGCCGCTTACCCCTTCCACTCGCTTTGACTGGCGACTGCGGGCCACGTCGCGCTGTGGCCACAGGCACGGTTCACTAGAGAAGCGAGACGGCGCTAGAGTCTACATGAAACGCGTCGTTCCATCCTGCATCGAAGCTCAGCCAGGCGAGCCGCTATACGAGGCAATACAAGCTTACCGCGATCAGTGGGTTTCTTTCTAATTCACTGTTTTTCAGTGTCACTGAGCTGTGCCAGTTTTATACCCTTGTTAGACGCGGAGCAAGCGGAGGACGAGTCAGTCCTGCGCAATCGTCTCTCGAGTTGGTCGCTGTCTCGCTTACGTGACGAAGGGTACACTATCACCGATCTCTACGGGTTTTGGGTAGAGGCACCCCAGTTTCGAAACCCGATCGCGTGTTTCTCTTTGGGTCCCGGTATAATTTTACCGGAGCATAGATTCGTGTAAATAACTGTTTCAGGTGGTCCGAAAAGGTGTACTCATTTTTTTTCCTTTGTACCAGAAATGGGACTCAGGTTCTCGTGTCTCGCATTGACCCTCTACAAGAGGTGCCATTGCGTGGCACCGTGATGGCGAGCAACGCCACTCAAATTCGCGTCGTATTTGACCAGAAGTTTGATATCGAGGACGGTCTATGGCGCCTTGATGTTGGGAGATCCAACATCATTTTTGAGCGGATGCGTACTGCGATAATGCATCTCAACCACGACCCTGCAGAACTGGAGACTAATCAGGCACCCGATAGGCAATTCGTCATACAGGGCACCCACTTGCGTGATGTGCTTTTGCGCTCTTTTTCTCCGGCCTCCGCCTCTCTACACCAGCCGCTGCAAGCCCCGGACGAAGTGGAATATGTCTCGCACGAAATGCTGGAGCATCAGAGTCGAGAAGAGCATCCACACCCTGGTGCATTCAAGGACGACATAAGGATTCAAAGCTGGGCGCAGCGACACGCGCAACCGAATCCCATCAAGATGGACGGCGACCCCATATTGCATGGTTTGAATGCGACGCAGATTCGTGCTGTGGCGATGATGATTGGGGAACGTATCTCCCTCATACAAGGTGTAAGTTCTTTCTCGAATTTCCGTCAGGTTTGGTTTATTATTTGTAGCCTCCGGGAACAGGGAAGACGAAAACTATTGTTGAGGCCGTCAAAGTACTCAAGGTGGGCACTCACTAACTGCGCTAATTTTCCATTGTAGCTTAAAACTCCATTAGGTTCATTTCGAAGTACATCACCCAATACTTGTGTGTGCATATACCAATGCTGCAGTGGATAACCTCGTGGAGGGTTTCGCGGGAGCTGGTCTGAAACCTCTACGTGTCGGCTTCCGGGGTAAAATAAAAGACAGTTTGACGAGATATACTCTGGACTATAAGCTCGATCAACATCCCCTTAAGCCGAAGGTAGACAAACTCCTTGAGGAGCAGGGCGTTACGGAGAAGAAACGATTGGATTTGGCTAAGAAGATCGAAGCGCTCCAGAGAACCCCTACAGCTCGTGCTGCAGGACGTCTCGATCAAATGCGGTCTGCCTTACTCGCGCAAGAGCGCCGGTCCATGGCTATAGCTGCGAAGTTGTACGCTATCCATCTGGAAATGCTGCGAGACATCACTGCGGCTGCCGATGTGGTACGTGTTCATTTCCCAGTCTCTTCGTGCACTGACATCGTGTGTAAGATCTGTACAACCTGCATTACGTCGGCCAGCGTCGCGCTTAACGTGCTTGACTTTCCTGTGATGTTTCTTGACGAAGCATCCATGTCAACAGAGCCGGCATCTCTCATACCTTTAATGAAAGGGGTGCGTGTTTCACCTGGGATCTCTTCGCCGATTCCCGATGTATGAGCGTTGTAGGCACAACACGTTGCCCTCATCGGAGATCACAAGCAACTTCCGCCTGTTATCGCCAGCCGCGAAGCACAACTCAAGGGCCTTGGAACAAGTCTTTTTGAGAGGTTGACCGAAGAAGGAGGTGGGTTTTACCATTTTGCCATTGATGACCTTACATTAGTAACGGTGGCTCAGTGGTGCCGTCAATTATGCTGGATGTCCAATACCGGATGCATCCTTCCATATCGCAGTTCCCATCGCTAGAGTTTTACGACCTCTCCCTGCGAGATGGCACTGTCGATACTCTTGGGAACATATCGCCAAATCTACTTCCCCCACTTTCGAGTCATCTTCATGTGGACGAGCTGACCGGCCGTCAGCAGCCCATTGTTTTCTTGGATCATGGTGGATCTGAGACTGCCAAGGATCGCAGTAGGGTTAATTGGAATGAAGCGCATATCGTCTGCAGCATTATTGAGGACCTGCTATTGAAAAACGAGGTTCGTTTCCTTGCGAATATCCCCGATTAGTGCGCGCTGATCGGTGTTTGGTCAAGTATCTTCGTGGAGAAGACATTGGCATCATTGCCCCATACGTCGCTCAAGTTTCGTTGCTGACGCGCCTCCTTAACTCCGATGAGAAGTATCGCAAGCGTTTTTCAACCACCTTGGGTGGCCATCGGAGACTACAACTTCAGGACATCGATGTCAAGACTGTCGATGGTTATGAGGGTCGGGAAAAGGAAGTAATCATTTTTTCTACCGTGCGCAATAATCCGTCTGGGCGGATCGGATTTCTTGCTGACAGGCGGAGACTCAACGTTGGGCTCACACGCGCCAAACGGGGGCTTTTTGTTGTTGGGAGCCTCAGCACCCTCAAAGAGAGTAAAGTGGCGAAGGGTCCAGCTGGCGAGGCTGAATTCGTGTCCACCGTCTACGGCAGAAGGGGCATCGAGGCCTGGAAGAGGTACACAGAGTATTTGGTGGAGCAGCGGATGGTCCTCCCCCTCACTGGCGACCGATTGCATAAAGCTCTGTATGGCAACATGCCAGCACGGCGGGGATCAAGTTTCCCATTGCAAGGTGTAGCCCCTTACTTACATCAATCATGAGTGTTCGGGTACGCTCGTGTAAATGCTATTACACTTTGTGGGCGGGTGCCGTCCTCCACGTAACATAGTGGCGATCACACAAGTACCCGGACCAGTCACGAGGACCATCAACGACGCCCAGCAGCCCTGCTCGTGGAATAATGAATAAGTAGCACGTAAAAATGAAGGAATCGTTGTCATTTCGGACACTTCGAAGTGCCACAGTTTTCGCACCGCCGGCGGTCCAGGACCACCGCATCTCAGATGGGCCCGTCGGTATACCGCTCCAGTACTGCAGAGTCTAAGCACAGTACTTCAAGTTGTGTGCCACCTCGCCCATGATGCATGACGCATGAGTCACGTCGCGTCCGACTTGGCCCGACCATGGTAACCGGATGGCGAGTGCCAGCGGTTGGCAGCAGCATTCATGTCGGTTCGTCGACTTCCACTGGCACGGGTCCGAACAGAAAACAAAGGCACGCCACCAATGATTTGTTTCAAAAACTCCACTTGTCTCGCTTTTGTTCTTCATGTCGTTCGGGGTGCTTTGGCAGTGGACAGGTGTCGAGGGCTATGCACATCGGCAAACGGTACTACTACATCGCCGGTCCAAAAAGAAAAAAAAAAGACACCACTCGACATGTCTCATAAATGTCATGTATGACCATGAGAAGCGCCAACTTCATATCCACCGATTCGATGGGAAGTTGATAAACGCGTCCCTCAGGAGGACGATCGCCCCGAGAAAAAGAACACAAAAGGACTTGGTCAAACGAGTATACTGAGGTTAGATTCGGGCGTGGTTTCGAACGACCTTGGCTAAAAGGTGCTTCCTCTTCCATCCGATTTGCATGCGTCGTGACAGAATAGTCTACCTTGATCCGAGTGTCAATGGTAGCCCTGAAATAGGTTTGGCGGATCCAGCGCTCGTTTATAAGTATGGCCATCCACTTGAAAGGCTGTACTTGTCCCGAGTACTGTATCGAGATAAGACTTGCGGAGTCCTCGGGGAATCGTAGCTGGCAAGGTGGAGAAGATCCGCCTAGACCCATCTTCGACGAGCGCTCAAAATATTTAATGCATATACATTTATCAGTCTTCCATGCTGTCTTTTACAAAACGCGCTTCTCTGCAGGATGTTCAGACTAGAGCCTCCTGTGGTTACTGCATGTACCTTTTGGGAAGTTCGGTATGTTGGCGAGATGTGCTCCGTCGGTCAGATTCAGGTTTGGGTGAGCTTGTCACTATGTTTCGAGCGTTGACCCTGTGTGTGGAGTCCGAGAGTTGCTGTAAACTCCCAAGATCTCAGTCTCAGGGAGGCCTCAGGCTTGGTATCTCGGACGATTTATGCGTGCAGTGGACTGTGGTGGAATTTACCACGTGGCACTGCTCTGGCCTGCCGACATGATGCGTGCATTTGGTTGACACCCAGCTTGTAATTTCCTGTGTAAAATGACGAAATGCATTACCGTCACGTTTCCTGTCCCCAAAGCCTCAAAAACAGCACCCAGCTATGCGATCTCGGTCCCCCCCACCGCTGCAGCATTTGTTGCCAGGAACAGGATCCCTCCCATCGACCCACCTTCTCTCATCCAACACTCGCCGTCTTCTCTTAATTAACCAGAAACCGGTATTCCCAATAGCAGATAGGTCTTCTTCGTCCGCTGAAGCATCAACCTTCGTTCTATCATTGGACTGCAAATCTCCACCTCCAAGCTTGCTCTTCTGCAACTCTATTGCTTGACGACCAACAAATGTCTCCTTCCTTAGATTCGTCAGATAGCCACGGTGGACACTCAAATACGTCCTCTGCGTCGGAAGGCGAACGACTCCACCACTATACCACCGACGCCCTCCCCATGCTCACCACTTCCAACTTTGAGTTTGCCGACGGCGCCTGCGGCCAGCGCTCATTGTCGTCCCTGTTCCGAGAGCCGTCAATGTGTGCAGCTCCGCAGCCTACGGCACAATGGGCCAAGTTGGCGTTTCCTTTGACGCGATCTGTCCCATCTGAACATCGGGGCGGTCTCACCACATCTCTTGCCGGTGAACGGACGACACTTGCCGCAACAGGAATGGGTTCGTTTTCGAACAAGCTTGCTGTTCCTGCACCAGCATATGGTCGTGTCGAGTCGCCTTTCGATATGTCAAGGTCGTCGTCATTTGATGACAACAGTCAAAATGATCTTAACAATGTCGATGCCCACCCCGCTTTGCATGCGGCCTTTTTGTTGACGCGTTCGCGCGCCGTCAAAGTGAGTTACCTTGGATGAGATAATTCTGTGGGACAATCTAGCTGATTGTGAGATGCCAAGGTACGCAAGCACCCGAGTGCAACCTTTATGTCCCTTCGTTCCATTTTCGAATTTCTTGAAACCGTGCGTCAGTTTCGTACCATGTCAAATTCGAAAAGCTGATACATTCCAAAGAATCAGGCAGACCCTTCCGGCGTGGGGACGTCTCTAAGCATGTGGGCGCTAAGGGACCTTTCTGCACCCGACGATGTCTGGGTGGTTTTCAAGTCTCATCGAGATGTAAGTGTATCGTCCCTCCCAGCGCTAGCCACGTGCTACGGCGATCGCCGACGGACTTGTGTCGTCAGCCTTGTTGACAAAAGAAGCGACGATGAGTCAGATTTTGAAATCAGGCACCGCCGCCGTCCCACTGGCAGTCGCCGTATCGCCCACTGGGAACCGAGACGTCGGGTCGTCTCCTCGGCGATCGCCATTTTTTCATCTCTTACATTCGAAAGTCGAAACTTGTCGTACTGACTATGGTCCATGCGGTGTGCCACTGACAGGCCTATATATTCCTTTCCCTCTCCCTCCCATCTTTCACGACACTCCCCGCGCTCGAGGCCGATCTGGAGCCCTTTGCGAAGCTCCGTCGCGTTGACGTGTTTTCCAGGGTAAGCTTATTATTTTTCTCCCACTGCCATAATTGAACCGCCACTTCGGTTCTAGTTCCCCCCTCTCCCTGTAATCCAACCTGAGAGGAAGTCCCATCGGCTTCGCATGTCGATATCTACGCCAGATTTTCACAATCGCATTCACGTTGGTTACCCCGGTGTTGAGACCCCAAATTCGTCTCTGGCCCAGGCTGAGAATTTTGTAATTTCGACCAACCCCCCCAATCCAAGAACGACCTTCAGGGTGGGCGACTGGATGTGAGTGTCTTCTCTCAATTTGATTTCCGGGCCGGTGCCTCGACTATTCCATAGGAGTATTGATCGACCTCCCAAATCTGTCTTGCTCTTTTTTCTGGCTTGTTGCTGACTGCTTTTCCTCTGTTAGATGCAACTCTGTCACTTGCTCTGCTCACAACTTTGGGTGAGTAGTCGTTCATTGTCCAATGTCCTTTGTTCGATGGTCGTTGCATCGATTTTTGCATGGACCAGCCCTGTTTTGTACCAGTCACAATGTTACGCCGATTACAAATCCTACCAGCCTCCTATTGTCATGGACGGACTATCCTTTTCACTTCGATCCTCATTTTCATTTTTTGACCTTCGTTTGTATAAAAGTCATGGTTCTGACCGATTCTTTTCCCTGCATGATTTTGCACAGGCGCAATCTCACTTGCAGAGGTTGTGGTTGTCCGCGTTCAGAAAGCCAGGCTTCATCGATGAATCGTCAGGCGCTCGGCATGCATTCTACCCGTCTTCCCACTTCCCCTCGCACCGTCAGCACGGCTGGTACTCCCCCATTCTACGCGGGCTCTCCAATACCAAACTCCCCCTACGCGGCTATTCAGCAAGGCGCACGTTATCCGCTGGCAGCTCAGGCTACCACCAGTGCCAAGTCTACGTCACCATCCCATCCTCTCCTGACTCCCTCTGGACGTTCCTTCTCCGTGGGAGGCAAGGTGCAGAACGTATCCGGCGACCCAGCCGTTCCGTGTATCATGTACTGGCCAGATAATGAGCCGCTCCCTGAGCAGGGCCAGATCCGTCCTAGCAACCTCGCTGGAGTTCCGGTAAGACGGTTAGGAATACTTTTGCGCTTCAGAGTGCTTAGTCCACATCATAGCAGCCCCCGATCCTAAACACAGGAAATCGTGGACCAATTGAGCATCAACCCGGTGATTGGATTTGCCAGAAGTGTAACTATTTAAACTGGAGACGGCGTAAAGTTTGCCAGACCTGCTACCCATGTACGCTCCTTCTCCTTGCTTTCTGGCTGTTTTCACCGATAAAATTTTCAGACGCCGAAGGCAATGGCGATTCTATTTCGGCTGCTGTGCAGTCCGAGCGGATTAACCTATTAACATCCCTTCTTGCTCAAAACCAGTTGCCATTCAGCACCACTCCTTCCACCTTCGATGTTCCCCGCCGAAGCACCATGGCCCAGGTGCAACAACGTCCGCCGGAGACTGTCGCGACCTCCTCACGGCCCAGCCGTTCACAGGTTGACCTTCGTGCCACCGCGCAATATCCTGACCCTCAGTTCATATACGAGACTTCGGTACCTCATCGATATGGCTCGCCCTCGTTCCCCGGCATGCGGGAGTTGGAAAATGCTCTGCCTGCTAACGCTCCAGTCCCACTTTTGCCCTCCTTTCTGCAGGATATTGTGCAGTCGCCCACTTTATCGCCCACGTCGTCATCTTCTGCAGACTTGTCGATCGAAGAGTACGAGGACATCTCTTCCTCGCCTCGTGCTAGCCGTGAGCAAGTAGTGGCTCGTGATGAGTCTGCCTCCAACTACTCCTTTGGCAATATCTGGAGGCTCAACGACGAAGAGACGACGAATATCGCTGGCATCGCTTTGCCCCACCACGAGAATCTTATTGGGAGCAGAAAGGGCAGTCAGGAAATTTAACGTCGCCAATTTGCCTAATGTAAGCAAAGCCCTCCTATTCCTTTGACCCTCACTCATCACTGGAGTAGCAGTAGTTGCCTCCAGAACACCGCGCTCTCCCAGGTTGACGCAGGACTTGTTCGACTTTTTGCGGAAATATCGTCTTAGATTATTTATTGCTATTCGCCATCTTTGCTCGCTCATACGGACTGTTTGGAATTATCGGGGATCACAACGTCAATCCTCTGTCAAGGCATAGGATCTCTCAGGGTACACTGCATATTTACAGCATGTTTTATCTTGTTCATTCACGTTATTTTGGAACATACATATTAGTGTAGCTCTCGTAGTACTCCCGAAGAAAAGGATGTCCAAGTCAACATTGTCACCAAATAAAAATTGTGATTGCAAACAATCATGTGGTCTGGGTATACCACAGAGTTCGCTTTATTGTCCTCTTTCTTCGTGCCATACGATTCTGTACTTCATGGTACTAGGGCTAAACCAAAACCGGCATCGCATCATTGCTTTACGATCTCTACCTACCATGAATCCCGACACGATCGTCCTTCGAGTTCATCCTGATGCACCCTCCGCCGCCGTCAGGTTTCTATCCCACCAAACATCACGCGCTTCAGAACCACAGGTCCAGGAGTCTGCTTTACTTCGTTCAATCAGAACTGCTTTGAAGGGCTCGACATCTGACTCAATTAACGCTGTCTATGCGCCACTGTACGACGACGGATGCGACTCGTGGGCAGAGCAGGAGCTGGCATGGGACGATCACTGCGTGGTTCTCAGTCATGGGGGCGTAATCCAAAGAAAATGGGATTTCTCCGCCGAAGACCAGAACATACAGTGCGCGTGCATCGGGAGGTTCGCCTGCAGCACGAACACCACAGGTCCTTTGCACGGCAGTGCACATTACACGTCTAAACGCAACAAGCAGCAGACAGATCCATCGACTGAATCTGTCTTTGGACCCTTCCAGACCATCCGGGAAGAACGGCAAAAGAGCAAACACGTTCAAGAGGAAGTCGCAGCAGTGTTCGTATTCCTACGCAGCATAGGCAAGGTCTACCTGATCAATGGAACCGACTACACCTTTTCTCTTCCTTTTCTCGTTCGCAAAGCTTGGCCCCTCCATCCTCATGGTGTCATGATACAACGTTTCCTCGATCCGCTGGAGATCGACGATTCTCGCACCACTGGCGATGCGCCTCTTCCGACTACGTTCACCATCACAAATCCATTTTCAGAGCCTGCGGCTGTCGGCATCACTGCCGGTATAGTGGGCGGGTTTCCAGGTCGTCTCGCTTGCCTTTTCAACGAAGAAGAAAATACCACTCGGCCGTTGGTTGTTATTCCCGCCATCGAAGAAGTCGTCTGGGTATCTCGGAAACCCTTCGCCATCGATGACATTCTGATAACGGTCAATTCTGAACAACACGAGTTGTCCATTTGGCGCTACGTTTATCAACCTTGCCGCTGTAGTTCGTCATCTCGCTTTGACCTCAGTTTCAATCTGGACCGAATGGCTCTCGGGAGTGACGGAGACGCAGAAGCAGCCGCAGCCGCCTCGGAGCACGGCAAGACGAACGCTTCGTTTTGGGCGCAGAGGTTGATTACCCACCCATATCCAGGTGTATTGTGAGTCTCGTTCACACTCTGCTCACCTGCTCGGAATATCATGTCGTATGTCAGGCAGGGATCGTCTTGTCAGATTTCCGCGGCTCTTTTCGACCAGCGTTTTGATGGTGTTCGAGATCATACTTTGTTGGCGATCTGCGTGGCTGGCGTCCCAACTGCAGTTTTCCTCCTCACTGTACAAGAGGCAAACAAGACGGTGGCCTGCGAGTACTTGACAACCATCGACGCCGTATCCGTGGTCCCTGTTGGTGCAACCCGCAAGGAGATATGGGATCTTTTAGCAGTCAAGTCTGATGGGTCGGTAACTATCTTCACCCATGGCCTGCAAGAACTGCCAATTGTATTGGGGATCGCCCAGCCTGGGAACCCCGATGGTGCAAAGAGCACACTTTTTCCCGTCACGGGTATCACAGCGATCAAGTCGGCATGCGTATCATCCGTCACGTTGGTCTGTGCCGAAGGCCAGACATACCGCGGCAAATTTGACATGCTCCCTCGCGATCGCCTGGTCAACCAAGCACTCCAAGTTCTATCCCTTGTTATCCCCACGGGAGAGGCATTTGCTATGCACCTGGAGTTTCTCCGAGCATGGTCACTGCGGAACTTCAGTAGCTCCTTGAATCTGGAGTTCCACGCACTGTCTTACGCGCTTATCAAGATCCTGGATCTGGGGCTGTCTCCTTCAGCTAGTCATTACCCGACGCTTTCTGCAGACTGGGAAGAGTTCCTTTCTCTATGTGTCAACGTCCGGACTTTCCAGGATGATCCTGCATTGCAGCGCCTCTCTATGCCCTCTCATCTAAGAAGTCGACAATTCGCTCTGGTAGCAGTAAAACCCAACCCTTTGCTGGCACCCGTGCTATACGCATTGCACATGCTTGCCGAGGATCTTCGACTTGTGGTTCACCGACATGACTCTCTCGCGTTGCTTGTGCCTTTCGTTTGCCATATCGCACACATAATACGGCCGGAGTGGGCGGACTATTGGAAGCGCCTTTGTCCCAACGTCATGCCTGCTTGGCCTTCACCTTCTACTACGCGTACGTAGTAGGTTACACCGTTCTCAGGCTAAGTTGACCTCGCCTCTAGGGGTTGAGATGCTTGACGATCGAATACCAGTTTGGCCTCCGGACATGGCCGCGATACTGTATGGCAGAATTAGCAACCCTGACTGGAGATTTCCGGTATACGAGACCCCACGTCTAGCTGCCATGTTCGACATCCAACCATCATATGCTTTTGGCAAGGTCGAACCATTGGGCTCCCTTCAACGACTCACGACTGCCTACCTCTGTCTTTCTGAGGGCTCAACCACGTCTGCGCAGAAACGCGCCGAGATGACAGTCGAGACCCTTGTGCGTATGTGGGGTACAGCGAAGAAGGGACATCTGTTCTTGGACAGCCTGCCTTTGGGCATTGCTGCCCCTCTGCGGGAAGCCATCCGAACTTGTCAACTCTGCCCTCCCTCTCATTGGCAGCCGGAGCACTATGAACTGATTGGTCGACGCGACCTGGCCTTTAGCGTCGCAATGGTTCAACCGGTGGTCTCGCAACCGGGAATTTATCAGTCTGCAGAAACGTATATGGTATGCCTTCAGTGCGCGGTCGTCGCCGTGTACTGATACCCTACTTGCTACAGACCTGTCATCGTCGGACCACCATAAGTCATTTGGTAGAACAGGCGAAAGCCGCAAGCGCAGGCGAAGTCGATACGCTGTCTGGCGTGGAACTGGGTCTGAAATCCTTCGCAAGCATACGGTTTGGCCAGGATCGGCGATTAGAAGAAGTTGCACGCATGTTGTGCTCGTCGACTATTCCATCCGTCCGACTCGTCGAGCGACCAGACTTGAAGTGAGTCCACAGCAACTTTCTTTCGATCCGGATTGATCAATCACCCTCAGTGAACACGACCAAGCGAAAGAGCAGCAGCACCAGGTTGTGCGAATCGCAGAGAGGACACTGGCCCTGCCCTATGGCAGAGCGATGTTTACGTTTGGCTCGGTGCTCACGGTCACCCGCGAAGCATATGTCATTCCCAAACTGGAATACCAGATCAGGATCCAGCCTTCCAACGTCACCACTGGACCTGAACCTGGCAAGATACCTCTGGAATGCACAAATTGGGGCGAATTCCACAACGGAGTTGCCGCGGGCCTGCGCATAGCACCTTGGGCGCGAGGCGTGGAGAGTTCCTGGATTGCTTTCAACAAACCATCGGAGTTGACCCCCGAGCACGCAGGGTTCTTGTATGGACTCGGGTTGACAGGCCACCTCAAAGAAATGCTCACCTGGCATACTTTTGGATATCTCACACCAAAGCACGATCTGACATCCATTGGCGTCCTCCTCGGTCTATCTGCAGCAAACGTCGGGTCAGGCAATATGCACGTCACAAAATTGTTGGCTGTCCACACGCCAGCATTGCTTCCAACGCCAACGGTGGACCTTAATGTGTCTCTCATGACGCAAGCCGCTGGACTTGCGGGTGTCGGACTTCTCTACTTGGGCAGCAAGGACCGCCGCATGGCTGAAGTTTGTCTCAACCAAATCAGTCGCAAGGACCTTGTACAGCCTGATCTCAGTAACGAACATAGAGAAGCTTATACCTATTCCGCTGCTCTTGCCTTTGGGATGATCATGCTCGGAAAAGGGTCTCCTATTCCAGCCGACATCGCGTGTCTCCATCGACTGCGCGTGCTGATTCACGGCGAAGCGAAGACCGTCGTCACAGCGCGAGGCCGCCCTACGTTTGATGTCAACATCACATCTCCAGCTGCGACCATTGCATTAGGCCTAATGTACTTGAAGACAGAGCAGAAGGATGTCGCAGACATCTTGGAACTCCCGAGCACGGTCATCGAGTTGAATCACATTCAACCGAGTTTCTTGGTCATACGTACGATTGCGAGGTCGCTCATCATGTGGAACACGATTGGATCCACCGCCGACTGGTTGATGTCCCAGATTCCCGAGCCCATCATGACAGCTATGCAGGACCACATCGCGAACAAACAGAAAGCGGACGACGCTATCGAGTTGGCTTACTTCAACATCATCGCTGGCTACTGCTTCGCCGTTGGATTGAAATATGCTGGTACTGCCCGCCACGAGGCGTACATCATGCTGTCAAACTATTTTGACACGTTTAGTCGGTTTATTGCAACGAGTGGTAAGTCTCTTGATTCAACTCGCCATAACGATGTATAATGTCTCTTTAGGTCCGGCATTTGACCATAAAATCAAGCGTTCGGCTGTGCGGGAAGGCCTCAACCTCATTTCGATCGCACTGTGCATGGTTATGGCAGGCACCGGAGAGATCTCATGCTTGAGGCGACTCAGGTACGCATTCGGCATGTATCACCAGGCATTCAGATACGGTGTGCATGTGGCAACACATCTATCGCTCGGCTTACTATTCCTTGGGGCTGGTCGTTTCACTCTGGGCACTTCGGACGCGGCCATCGCATGCATGGTCACCGCTTTCTTCCCCCGTTTCCACCACATCTCATCGGATAACAAGAGTTACCTCCAGGCGTTGCGACACTTATGGGTCCTTGCGGTAGAGCCTCGTTGCCTGATCGCACGGGACGTCACGACGCGTGAAGCAGTCTACCTGCCCGTCAAGATCACGACAAGAGAAGGAAGCGAGAAGGGAGTCACGCAGCTCATCTCACCCACACTCATACCCGACTTTGGGAAGCTCGTGTCCATTAGGATCGATACTCCTCGCTATTGGCCGTTCTTCGTAGACTTTGAGAACGTCCCTGAACACAAGATGAGTTTTCTGAAGAATCAGACTCTATACGTCAAACGTCGGACAGCGTTCCTCAGCTATACTGAGGATCCCAGAGGGAGTAGAAGCTTATTCGTTCGCTCTGGTTCCTCCGCTGGCGATGCCGCTACTCTGGATTTCCCGCAGCTGACGGACGCGAAAGCTCACCCTGCTAGCGACCTCACCCATTTCATCTCTTCATTTTCAAACGATACACTCTTCCTCGCATTTGCCGACTATTTCTCTCGCGACGATGGTGAGACATCCGAGGAGAGAACGTTCCACGCATATTGTCACGCGGCACTACTAGACAGCATTCTGCACGACAAGATGGAAACACTTCAATCGCACCTCACGTTGTATCAATACCGCACGCAGTCGCAGACCACATCCCATTTCCACCTGCGCTTGCAAGATCTCCGATTCGCCGTTGACTTTTATAGCAAGGTCTTTGACCGTCGATTCAGCGGTAGAGCAGAAAACAATCCACGACCGCCCCTCATTCGCGAGAATACTGTATCCGGTGCTCTACAAGCCCTCGATGAGCGTCTTGGCAAAGTGCAAAACCACCCTCAGTTCGCCAGGGCCCTCGGCCGCTACGGCCGCGGCGAACCTGTCTTTGAAGCGAAAGGTCCCCGGTCCGAGTTCACTTCCGAGCCACCGGGTTCAGACGAGGTCTCGCGCGGACTCGCTTGGTACCTGATGCGAAACGGCGTCCCCTCTGCTTCGCTCCTTGTGATACTACGCCAGCTCGCGCGCGAGGCACACGTCCATAGCACGAGCCGTCCGCCCCCTGAAGGCACTACGGATGTGCAGACGCTTGACGTGGGAATCAAGGAGGTCTTGCGGGGCACGGGAACGAAGATGATCAATGCGTTCGGGTCTGGGTGGTCGGGCGCGTCGTTAGATCGTATCGTCGAGGCGTGGCAAGGGGTATCGTAGTAAGCGGGCGACCTCCGAGGGGCGTGTCCGCTTGCAAAGTATCATAGCATTCTATCGTTGTCCCTGGACCGAACCGATTTGAACGGAGAGATTTCGCGTGTTTGGGGGCGCAACGTGCCTGGGTGTACAGCCTGAGGACAAACCGTTCGACCGCCCAAGTAGCGACGGGTGGGGTCAACATTGTTCAGGCCCGATGATCCAAACATTCAAGCAACACGTTCGTTGCTCGGATACTAGTGTTCAAGATCGGGAGCGAACAGCACGAAATGTGAGCCATGTACGTCAAGATACGGTACAATCTATCAATGAGTCAGAGCGGGGTTCCATAGCCAGCCAGTGCGGCGGAACGAAGGTCCTACATACTACTATAAACAACCTTGATATTGCGGTCTGTGGGGTGATTGATAAACATTCCTACGCTATATGAGCTCGAAGCGGGGTATCAGTTATGAGAGAGACTACTTTACGTTGTTGGAGTCGATTCTTAGTTCGCATCCAGAGGGTCAGTACGCCGGTTGCTTTTTGGGGCATGATAGCAGCAAAAGGCATTGCCACAAGAACCGATCAGACCGAACTCTCGGCGCTCCGCCCGTGGCCAAGTCGAACATCCTCGGTACCAAAGATAAAGCACCACGAGGTGGGGCCCTGGCCCTGGCAGGTCGCATTTTTGGTTAGTGGCAATTCAGTTCGCGTAACCGCGTGTGAGCGCCGCTGTGTTGCTCGGCTTTGAAGTTGCCATTCATGAGTCAGCTCATCCCGCAGTGCTTGTACTTCATTCTGCAGGCCGGTTGACGTGTTGCAGTGCGTGGCTTTGCAACAGGCGAGCTCCGCAGATCAGATGCGTCAGCCATTCGACGAGCAGGGGTGTCAGGTTGCCTTGATACCCGAGAACAACGAGTCCGAGCCCGACTCGTTCTGCTGGCCAATGCGTCTCAAGTACAATGTACAACTTGGGCACATTGATCATATGAAGCCTGTTACGAAGCGGGATGATAGCCGATAGCGACCCGAGCGCGCACCAGCTTTAATTTAGCGGTTTATCGCCACCAGATCACGATCGAAAACTACCGCCACAGTGAACAAGGTTCAGCTGTTACAGTGGAAGACTGCCGTAGATCGCATAGTAATTAGACCTGTAAATTACTTGGATCTATTCCTCTGAGTGCGATCCTGTGGAAACACGGTGAGCTGCGGCGCAGCTGCTTCGGCTATAGTGCGGCAACGATTGGATTCTAGAAAGTAGGGAATGGGGCTAACATGGAGTAAGGTGGAGGTTAGAGACGGCCGCCGAACAATGCCGAACGATGTTTACGGATTGAAGCGTTCGTACGTCGGTCGAAACATGCTTGCTGACGGAAATAGTGACGTTCCTTTGCCGAGCGAGTGCGATGCCAGCAGTGCTACGGTGCGAACGTGCATGGCGTTCCAGCTCAAACGTTCATTCACCGAACACGAATGCAGTATAGCGAGGCACAACAATTTGAACACGATGGGATCCCATGAGGATGCACTTGGGACTCGAAATCTGAGATTTTAGGTGTCTAGTATGAATGTACATGATTCCGATAGCGGACCGATCGTATATGAACATGATATCTGCACAAGAAATACTGCAGGAGCTTGGACAACTTCCAACATGATGCTAGCCCTTACACAAATGTTCCCAGCCCTCGCTGACCCAATAACTTGAGTTAAGTAACGTGTCTATGCATACAATATGAGCCAGAACAGATGTGTTATATCACAACCGTTCAGGGGGACGGCGGGATTGAACGTTCGAAACCAGCGGGTCTTTGGAAGCCTTGTTGCATGACGAAGTTGCGGCGTTGCCCAACGGCATCGTTGAGCTTGTCCAGCATAGTGACCGTCGTCTGCCAGTCAACGCAAGCGTCCGTAATACTAACACCATGCTTGAGACCACTAGGGCCTTCGGGGGGTACCTCTTGACGACCAGCGTTAATATTTGATTCGATCATGACACCGGTGACGTTCTTATCGCCAGCAGCAAGCTGTGAGCAGATGTCATCCAAAACCTTGGGTTGATTGTTGTGGTTCTTTTGGGAGTTACCATCTAGTATCGTTGTAAGGCCATATCCCTTGACAGATAAGGAAATACATACGACTGCAATCAATCATGATACTCGGGTGGCTTTTGGGTCGGGCCTTTTCGATGGCTTTGGCATGTGCTGTGACATGTTCGGACGCATAATTCGGACCTTTGGTGCCTCCACGGAGGATAACATGGACATCCCGATTTCCCCTTGTCTTGACGATGGCGGCTAGACCGTGTTCGGTCACGCCCATGAACGCATGGGGATTCGAAGCTGAACGCATTGCATCAATAGCGACGGTGACACTAACACGAGGAACACGTAATAAGGACATAGAAGCTTTGATTATTAATAGCGACAGGAATCTTACCTTCCATCAGTGCCATTCTTAAACCCAATGGGGAAGGAAACACCGGAGGCGAGTTCTCGGTGAAGTTGAGATTCAGTTGTTCGGGCGCCGATGGCACCCCAGGAGATGACTGTAAAGGTAGCATTGAAGCAATGTCCAATGAAGTAAAGCGACTACCTACGGTCAGCGATGTACTGAGGGGAAATGGTGTCAAGGAGTTCTGAGCCGACGGGTACACCGAGGTCCGTAAGATCGCAGAGGAGTTGTCTTGCAGTTCGAAGGCCCTTGTTGATCTGGAAGGAGCCATCGATGTCCTGGATAAATATGGTAGGTTAAGCAAGGCACCTAAGCCGCAAGACAGGACCTACGGGGTCGTTGATGAGCCCTTTCCAGCCGACAGTCGTTCTGGGTTTCTGCAGAGGGGTTAGCTAAAAGAGAGTTCTGGTGCGGTGGACCACCCACTTCGCTGTCGATGGGAGACCGTATTAAGCCAGGGACAAGGCGATATAAATTTAGATCACTTACAAGTAAGCGCGCATTACGATCAGCAGGTTGTCCCAAGTGGGAATTTTAGCCTTGAGGAGCTTTGCATACTCGATGGCTTGCTCGGGGCAATGTATTGAGCAGGGGCCGACGATGACAAGGAGGCGGTCGTCGTGACCGGCGAGAACGCGGGCCGCGTTGTAGCGAGCGGAGACAATGGTGAGTTGCGACGCATCGGTGGGTGTAATTTCATGCCTGAGCAAAGCGGGCTGGACGAGAGGGTCGTACTGTTCGGGACGGGGGTGAGTGAGGACCATAGAAACGGGGACATGAGTGATGGCATACGCCGATGACTCGTCTGTCTTGCATGTATTCGTGTAGATGTTTAGCATCTTCGGGGAAAGGAGTGATGGGGGAGGACATGGTGAGGAGAGAAAGAGGGCGACTTCTCGTTGAGCTGGGACCCGAGCAACGAGTGTGCTTTTTTATACTGTGCGTTGAGTCACCGATGGGTGTTAGATCTGTATTTCCTAATCGGATCAAATTTTCATGCACACGGCCACCTGATGGAGTCTGCCACGGCCGACAAGGTTGCCGTCACACTCGATCCAGTACCCGGCTTTTGTGTAAAATCGAGAGCCACAAACGACGTACTAGTCCGTACAGAAAACCCTCAAAAAAATCTTCACGTCGAAAAGGGTCTCAAAATCTTCGTAAACATCGCATGGGACTCCAACATTCCGGCGCCACCTCCTGCGAACGACGATGCGATACTTCGTGCGATCCAGGGTCTAGACACCGACGAATCCAGCCCTGAGGCTTGGTTTGTCCCCATTGTGCTATCAGATGCACGCCGAGATTCTGACAAAGGTCGGTGTAACCCTCTTTCCGTGTGCGTCGTTGCTTCGCCTCTTGTTGCGGCCGGCACCCCATCCTAGCCGCATCACTGACGCTTTCCATTAGCGGGTTTGCCGGCAATCGTGTTCGATTGCGTCCTCAACCCCTCCATCAAGTCACGCTGCCTCAAAGAACCCGACTTTAAGAGTTTCATCATTGGCAAGTGTTCGCTTCCCCGCTTCCCTCATTTCCAGCTCACCGGTTACGCCCCAGAACTTGCCTTTCAGCGTATTGAGGAACAAACAACCTTAGTCCTCTCTCGCCAGTTTGGCACACCCAACATAGCCTCCAAGGGTAAACCGCAGTCCCGTCGGGCATTCCTTAGCAAGGCGCTGTTTCTACCTGGTCCCCCCAATCACCAATCATCCGCGATACTCATTCAAGAAATCGCCGGCCGCTCCTCCAATGTGCCTGGAAAAACACAGCCAAAGAGTATTCTCCAGCCGCCCTCCAAAACGCCGACTTCTGAACCTCGTATTCCCGCATGGACTTGGACGAAACAGGGTCCAAGCATCCGCATTGTTTTCGACGTTCCTGGCGTTGTAAGTAACCTTTTAACTGCCTCTCCTGCAGCATGTATCCAAGTGATAACATACGGCACGATGCCCCACAGACACGCGCAGTCATTCCTGACTCCACACTGGACGTCGAGCCGAGGCGCATTCTCCTACATATACCCGCCTTGTTCGATTTTGACCTCAACCTCGACGCTCTTGATGCTGAGCTCTCGTCCGTGTTCGGAGAGAATGGCACTGCCAATGAAGCGCTCAAGTTGAAATGCATGCGCGACCTCGACGTTGACAACGCTAGGGCTGAGTGGCTCGTCGCCGATAGAGCGATCGTATTAGTGGCCTGATTAGTGGTGAATTTCCTTCACAGCTTCCTAGAAAAGCTGAGCTTCATGTATTTGTATTTCAAGGCAATACTTGGGCGCTGACAAGCCGCTCGTCTGGGATGCCGGCGAGAGGAAGTAGAGAGGAGGAAAGCAAATTGTGTGTAATCTCCACGCACTTCGGAATCCAGCTTTCGGTACCATGCGGTAGACGCTGCCACATCGTTTCTGCCACCATTGCCTTTGTATTAGCCTTGGATCATGTTGCTCCGAAAACGTAGACAAAACGCCAAAACGTGTCCTGTTGTCAAATCAGGACGAAACGCGCTGGGCAGCGATATCTGATGTGTGCTGCACGGGCTTGGCGATGCAGAGATCACTTGGCACGATCTTGGGTCACCGCGCAGAATAGAGGGTATGGTCTCTGACAGGCTGTGCGTTGACCAGGACGACTGGCCAACCCGTTCCGCCGGTTTATCTCAGCCCCGCGTTCGTCAATCCAGTGTGCGCTATTGGATACATGAGTTAGCGACCATCGCTCGAGATGCGCTTCCCTTTTGATGGGTTCTCCCTTCCTCTTGTCGCAATGAATTGGCAAGCCGTGTCTGACGCGCAACGCGTGGTGCCTTCAGACGATCCATCGCAGGATCTCGCGTTTCCCCTCTTGAACAGCTTCCTAATCAATCGATCAGAAGCGATGAGAATGCGACACCCACGGGTTGGAATGGAAGACAACTCGCTCGGGCGCACATGTACATGCACACGGGGAGGCCAAGGCAGAACGAGTTCTCCAACGCGCAAGAGCGATTGCCCGACGAGGGTGAGACGGGAGGACGTGCGAACGCGTTCTTGGCGCGTTTCGAGCAACTGGCCGCATCAGCAAAACGAAACAATATGCAATCCAGTGAGGAACCTGTATGGACCGCCCCCCGATCGTGCTTGTTCACTGACCGAGAAATGACCCCGCGTGCCTGACGAAGGCGCCAAGCATCTTGCGATTCATGGGATCGCCTGCAGGCACTGTTGCCAAGCGCCAACAAGCTCGAAACGAGTGCCAAGTACTTGGTGTCGAAGATCAACATGCAACAGGTATCAGGTCATCAGTCCTCAGGGTGCACAAGTGAACAACAGGTTCGTTTTCTGCAGCCTGCAGGGTCCGTTGGCTTCCGTATGTCGCGGTGTCGACTCGTGCGTTGATTCCGGCGTTCACGAGAATCGTATCATATGATGCGATGGTGTTTTCCTTTCCCACAACAACGGCGGCGTGGGTTGGTTGATCAGTTTGGCAATCGCAGTCGCGAAGCCAGGCATCCAACTGACCATCAATATTTCAATCGCCGTCGACAAACGTCTTGTTCCAAACTGCACTTACCACCCGATTAATGCATCGTCCTGGCCCCCCTTTCCTATGCAGCCTTCTTTCATTTCCCCATATCAGGCAACACAAGCATCCGGCCATTCGGTGTCAGCTATCATCCGGTGATCGTCGACCGGCATACATTCCAGGCGGCGGTGTACCTCTTGATCGCCGACGGATCGAGACAGTAAGAAGGTCGATTCCCAAAGTCTGTTGACCTCCATTCCCGCAAATTGAGGCCGAATATTGAACAACGTCAGTAAACACGGAGGTCGTCCCCTTCATGCTACCGTCACCATCTTTCCGGGGAACCGTTTTCGCGGAAGAAAACAAGTGAGGAGCTGAATGGGTTGTATTGACATACAGGGAAAGGGTAATTCAGAGGTATACAGTTTGTCCGACAACATCATGAGCAAGGCAACATACTTTGAAAAGATTAAACCTTCATGAAAGCATCTGTCATGCCTGAAAAGTCTGAAAAACAAATAGTAGAATAGATATGAAAGAATAGGCCATTCTGTTCCTCCTCAGAACAACGACGCACCTTGACACGCCTGCTTGACTAGTTTGATACCTTCCAATTGGTTATCTTCGAGGTCTGAAGTGAGCTTCACAGTTTCCTGATGTTTTCTGACGGAGAGCGCCTAGAAATTTCCGTGAGCTGTATATATGCATCGTAAATCGATTGAAAACCACAAACCACGAGCGTTTTCTGCTTATCTATGATCTCGACGATGACCGCACGTATTTTGTCCTCAGTGGAAGCGTACTTCAGAAGGAATT
This sequence comes from Tylopilus intermedius, assembly GCA_038091255.1. NCBI lineage: Eukaryota > Fungi > Basidiomycota > Agaricomycetes > Boletales > Boletaceae > Tylopilus > Tylopilus intermedius. Next base: position 4,135 of record JBBPOD010000144.1, on the reverse strand, counting down.
CTTGATACGTCTCTTCCCTGACCGTCGACGTATTAACATTTGCAAACGTCCGACCATATATGCGCCTTACATGTCTCGCATGATCGATTTGACTTCATCTTGCTTTCGTTCAACCTGTCCAAAAGAAAAACGAACAGTAACTGTGAATCAAACGCGTCGCAACAATAATGACGATGGCGGACGTGTTCATCGAGTTCGGCTTGTGCCGCTTTCAGAAACTTTCTCTCCTTTTCCTTTTTCTGTTTCTGCCATGTCACTGTATGCGGGGTTATGAAGGCCTGATGCGCGAGGCGCAAGAAGTGGATATCTCAGACGCACCCTTGAACTCTGCGACAGCCTTGGCGTATACTCTAGGATCGATGCAAGGACGTCAGACGGGTGGAGCGATGTGGATGCGTGACGTACTCCATGTCCCGATCGTCGCTATCAGGCGCCTTGCTGTATTGCGACAGTGCGTCATCCTCATCTTCCACGAGGTTCATCGAGCGAGACGCTTTCTGTGGCATTTTCTGCGGACAAACGATAGGTGGTGAAATGAAAGACGGGTCAGAGGAAACTTGATGACGCGACGTGTCTGGTCACGTGAAAAGACCTCAAACTGAGTGAGTGGCCATTCAGCTGAACAAGTTCGTATGCTACTACTAGTATGTAGTGGCATCGGCGGTATATCTAGACAGTTACCTGAAGCTATTTGCAGCCCTAACACACAGGCCGCAGGTTTAATACCGCTGCCGCCGAGAGCCCCGCCAAATATTATTATTCTCGAGTCATTTAAATTGACATCATTTCCTTCAGGTCGAACCTCTTGTTCCGAAAGTTGCCAGAAGCGATCGGCTCTGTCATTCTCGGGGCTGCAGGCTTCCGCTTACCTTCAGTATTGTGGTCTGTGGAGGATGAACGAGAAAGAAAACCTTTGAGGATTCATTTGCCCAGCTGTTCCGAGTCAAAATGGGCAATATTGGAGATTGACCGACGCGGCCACGTACTACTACTAGCGCTCATAACATCGTACTCTCCTTTCCCCATCATGGATCGCTCTCGCGAAATTTTCCTCCAGCTTGCATCAGCCGCAAAAAAAGTCACCTCCGGTGCCAATGACTACGCCCGTCGCCAGAATAAGTGTGGTGTTCAACGCGCTCATTTCCAGCTGGAAGACGAAATGCGAAAAATAACAGTTGCATGCGAGTGCATCGCAGATCTCCTGGGCAAATCAACATCTCTACATGGCCCTGCATGCGACGTCAGGCTGCGGGATTGGCTCGACACAGATGAGCCGCAGGAATGTCTGGATACGTTGCTCCGGATCGAGAAGATGCTCCAGACGGATGCATCGTGGGTGTCCAGGCTCTTTCATAAAGGACGGACTACAACGGCCCCCGAAGACGAGATCAAAGAAGCAGTAAAGTATTTCAGCTCGCGCAAGACATACTTTCATTTCCTGTTTTCGACAGACATCTGGCAAGTCTCTTTAACGTCCAGATGACACGTCTTTGACAGTACCGCTCAGGAACAACGAAAAGGGTGTCCCACAGCAACCAAATCCTGTTGTGCAACCGGATCTTGATGCTATTGAGCACGCTTTATTCATCGCCACTCAGATGCAGATCAAGTATGTCAGATGACATTCTCAGTGGTCGTGCCCTCACCGTGTTCAGTTCACCCGTGCCGCATTTGGCAGACCTCCAGGACGGACATGCAAATCATACTATACAGAGGGAGCTCGGCTCTATCAACCAAAGTACTCATGTTTACCTTCAAGCTAACTTACAGTATGTCCGGCGAAGCTCTGCAATCTTATGTCTTGGTTTATCCTCTATAGAACCATAGCAAACACGGTTCCCGACGACGACTACATAGTCAACCAGAGAAGACAAGAGGCAGTGTCTACTGATCAGAGGACGGCAACAAAACTTGGTACTGCAAACCATTCGTCAATCCGATTTGCCTGATACCCTCCATAGCAAGACTAAAACAAGAAATAGTGAAGTGGCTCGACGGATGGAACTGTGCTGAAAAACACGATGATACGTTGTCGCTTCGCCAACCTGACACGTGCAAGTGGTTGTTTGACACAGCCGAATACAAGCTGTGGAGGGACAGCGAGAATGCGTTCTTATGGTTGAGGGGCAAACGTAAGACAATCCGAGCCTTTGTAAGCCCTTACTGATATGACAGATACGATGATAGCTGGGGCGGGGAAATCTGTATTGGCGTATGTTTGTGTTTTGATTGCCTATTGGTGCTGACTCTTTGCAGGTCATCGGTCATTGATTCTCTCGAAAGGTCCCCACGCGAGGGAGAAATCCTCACCTTTTTCTACTGTGATTTTCGAAGCGAGCGGTCATCTAGCCCTGCTGAAATCCTGCGCTCTATCCTTTCCCAGCTGTTACGTAGTAGTAGCACTCCAAATATTGGGAATTTACTTGAAGACCTGGTCAAGACGAAGGAACGGGGTGGTTCTGCGCGGAAGAATCCTAAGGACCTTTCTGGATATATATGCCGCGTGGCAGCGTTATCGAGCAAGAAACCCCTAGTTATAATCGACGCCCTTGATGAATGCAAGGATGTCGGGATATTTCTCGAGGCTCTCAAAGCAATTAAGGACCACGTACGACTCTTCGTGACCAGTCGACCTTTGCATGCTATCATGGAGGACCTATACGGCCTTCCGTTTATTTCAATGGATGACATGGACGATGAGGTTGTGGCAGATATCCAGCTACATGTTACCCGAGAGCTGGACGCTCGCCACCGGCTGAGAAGTCTCCCTGCCGAGTTCAAGATGGAGATCCGCTCGGCCTTATGCGCAGGGGCATGCGGCATGTGCGGATATTAATTTACTACTTGAAGTTGGATATTAACTCTGGCCCCATTCCCTCTTCAAGGTTCCGATGGATTCAATGCTCGTTGCACGCGCTTGAACGATGCGTAAACAGGACGGAAGTCCGTCGTGCGCTCAACAGCCTCCCAGAGGGGCTCGATGAAACCTACGAGAGAATCCTCCGGGGGGTTGACAAGGCGGGTGGAGAAGGACAGCTTGCTCGACGGGCTCTTACTTGGCTTGTGGCGGCGCTGCGACCCCTGAGCTTAACAGAACTCATGGAGGGACTTTCAATTGACCTTCGGACTCGAACCCTGGACTCGAATTTTGGACCTATGCACAGTGGGGCTTTGTTGGACGTTTGTGGCAGTCTGGTAACGTTCTCTGAGAAGACGGATATAATCACTCTTTCCCATTTCAGTGTGAAAGTGAGTTGAACAATTGTATATCCGGATGCGCTTAACTGTCCTGTTGCGCAGGAGTACCTCGTTGGCAAGTTGATTCTCATGAAACTACCCCGGTACCATATCGACATGGAACGCGCTCACCTACAGTTAGCCCAATCATGCATGTGCCACCTCTCCATGTACCTCGATTCTTCTAGCAGGTCCCGCAAGTCAGGTACATTATCTGCCGGTAACGTTGGGGTGGGCTACCTGCATATCGTGTCGGAGCCACTTCGCAATTATGCCCTAGACCATGCCATTGATCACTTCCGATATCTCGGCTCACAATTCAGATTCATTCTGCATGACATCAAAGTACTAGCAAATTGCATTCGTCAGCATCCCAGAGCGTGGGATAATCTATGTCGATCTGGTACATGGGATGTGTTCCCCACTGCCCCAACTTGGCCTCCATCCAAACATGACCTTGCCCTCTACATGATCGTGGCGTATGCTCAGAATTCGTTTCTGGAGGCATGGCTTCGCCGTACCATACTCGAACCGAAGGAAGGCACGAATCCCTTGATCTATGCTGCATATTTCAACAGAGAGGAACATGCTCGAACCCTGCTGACGCGAGGCACTAGACTGAACCGCCGAGGTTGGGACATTAACGGGTTTTTCCAGGTTTTGCCCATCGAGGTTGCCCTGGAGAATCGTCACTATGATGTTGTGACCCTCTTCGTAGAGGAAGGGAGCAGCGTGCCCTCCCGCACATTTGCAGATCCCTTCTTTTGGGCCCATCGATCATATATTCCACCTTCCGTCGCGAAGATGTTGCTGCAGACCGATGATTTTGTGGAGGCCGCGAACGATCCCCTCAACGACGTGATTTCTTCCCCAGAGGTCGTTTTTGACTCTCTTAGCA
>JBBPOD010000143.1:0-28645 GCA_038091255.1 Tylopilus intermedius | reverse complement strand
CTAATACGCCCATTCCTTCCTCCTGTTAGTTTCCCAATCTCGCCCTGTATTTGGCCATTTTCTCGACTAATAACACGCCGACAGACGGAATCCACCTCAAACAATGCGTGACGCTGTACCTTTTCGCCTTGCCTCTCACTCTCATGAACGACCTCGGCTGGGGAACGGTCCCAATTGCAACTGTAGTCGCCTTCACACTGATGGGTATCGAAGGGATCGCGGACCAAATTGAGATGCCCTTCGGTAAGCGTGCTACAATGCTAACTTACAAGTTACTGACCGACACGGACAGGTTACGACCCGCAGGATTTGCCCCTTGGTGAGTGTACCGCAAAGCAAGCGAACTTGCCTACCTAACAACCTGGATAGAAATTTACTGCGATGATCTCAAAGAAGAAGTGGAGTAGGTGCACAATGTTTTGTGAAGGCGCTACTATCTCATTTTGTCCGACGCAGATTTATCATCGACAGATTGGCCGAAGGCGGTCATGGTACCCATGAATACGATGATGGGGAAGGGGACGACTGACATAATCCTACCTTAAAACCCTCTTATATTCCCTTAAGTAAATATCATTACTATGAACTTTCTTCGGTTATGCATTACCCCAAAGACTGTAGTGTACATCGATAAAGTCTAACTGAACTCGGGTGTACAGAACTCTCCTGGACCATAAGGCTGCGAACGACAAATAAGCAAAGTTCGTTCTTGTAGTGACACATCGACAAACCTTGGTTGTCAATGCAGTCAAACCGGCAGAGTTTTCGCTGGTATGCCGTCCACTCTGGGGTCCTGGCTTGGGTTTTTCACCTTTTGCAAATGCATTAAGCACTTTCTTCGTAGTTGCCGGGGTGAGGTCCTCCTGTTTTGTCATCAGCACTAGGTCGTCCGCAAAGCTCTTGTGACGTACATAAAAGTCGTCGTTGACAGCCATCATCGGAGCATTGCTGCAAGCACCCTGACACTCGACTTCGATGACGGTAAACTTGCCGTCGCCGGTAGTCGTGCCAGGTTTAATCCCGCCGAGATGAGCGCAGACAGTATCCAGAATCTCTGTTGACCCACGCAGCATGCACGGGGTGGTGGTGCACACTTGGACAAAGTTCTGGCCGATCGGTTCCCTACAGGGATGCCCAATGAGACAAAGGCCCTGCAAGGGCTTGACCGTCGTCGGTCAACGCACCGGTTAAACATGGTATAGAACGTCGCCACTTCGTAGACGCGCATTGGCGGCATTTCAAGGAGCTTCGCGACGTAGTTCATGACGCTGATGCTCGTCCATCCTTTGTTCTGTCGCTGGCCGAGATCGAGGAGGGGAATAACAGCAGCCTTTTTGTATTGTGGAGGATACCGGGATATGACTTCTTCCGCCTTCTTCAGGTTGTCCGGAGTAAACTCGAACGGTATCTAGGATCAAGGTGTTTACGTAGGCATCTTGGGAACGAAACGAAACCACCACACCTTCGGGTTGTTATACTTGGTGTCCCGATGCTAGTTTGAAGCATTGAGCAGACAAACACGCGTGTTGCGAACGGAACCAACCACAAAGAGAGAATCTGAGCGCTTTGAAAGCGATGTAGAAATGCACCTCCGAGTGACTGCAGGCCGCAGAGCAGCCGTGGACGTCAAAAGTTTGGTGGGCAACATGAATATGCAGTTCGCCGGATGACTTTGGTTTGGCTGGAACGGGACGGGCTACATATTCCCACGTGAGCCTCTATAATTTTGCTACCAATGAATCTTGGACAAGATCAAAACTACGCTAGGTAATTAACTTAACTCACGTCTACCATTGAGCGGCGCCATTTGGAAGTAATCTGGTCCACCTTGAGAAGCACACCAGCCGTAGCCCTCCGTAACTCGACCTCATGTATCCCACCCACCCCCGAGACCCGAATACCCTTCTCAAGTACACCGAACACCTGGCCCGCCCACTCCCCCGTGCCAATCAACAACGCAGTGTGCTCAAGGCCGAGCGAACGGCCACCATCCAACTCAAAGCAGCCGTCCAGAACGACCAACGCCAGCTTGAGAGCCGAAGTAAGGACCGATGCTTCCTTACCTTGGGCGTCTTTTGGAGAGCCGTCCTCGTTGTCCGTATCCTCGCTCACAGGTCTAGCCAGTTGCCTGGACCCTACTGTGACTGCAAGCTCCAGGGTATCGGGCGCGATAAGGGCGAGCCACTGCGGCGCGTTCTGAGATGCGTGCACGAGAATCGCCATAGTGCTCAGGAACGCCGACAACATAAGAGGGTTGAGGATGAGACCCGTGCCAGCACCACGATACTGATACAGCACATCGCGTTGTGCAGTTCGCTCTTCCCTTGTTTGCTCGTCCCGAAGGAACACCCAGAATCGGTTTACGAGCGGCATGATGAACCACTCGGCGGCGATATTCGTGAAAGGCAATGCGCTTGGGGGACGTTGCGACGAAGGAACCAGGGGTTTGTTACTAACTGAACCAACTTCGGTGATCTTCAAAGGTCTTTTAATCCGCAATTGTCTTTCCCGGACGATTTCAGGGACCTTGTCGGTTGTCACATCTTGACTTCTGTCAATAGCTGCTTTGGTGATATCCTCGAGCAGTGGCTGGAGGACGTTGTCAGAGCTTGTTGCCAAGTATCTCTGATGCAATGCGGGTGGCAGCATTTTGCTCGGAAAGGCAGTCCGTTGAGTCGCGGGCGGTTGTAATCCTCCGGCTGAGTTGGGAAGAGATGCTAATTCTCTGGCCCCCAGAGCGAGAGCATTCAGCATGACTGAACGTTGGGTAGATGAATATTGATTCTTGAAAAACTCCTCAATCATGCACCTGTGACTCCATAGATAAAGGGCCCTCCCAAATAAACAATGAACGTACTGAGTAGATATTTTTGGGCAGCACGCGACCAATGCTATGGCGATGCGTTGTATCTTGTCGTCGAAATCATCAAGATCGTATTTGTTGTTGAGAGAAACAAAACCGTAGACGAGATTGGCAGCATTTTCCGCTGAATAGCAAGTAAGAAGGCTGGTCTTACGACAAGCCAAGCCAGACTCACCCAGTTCTGTTCCATAATCACGTTTCCGGCGAATCAGTTCTTCGCCGACGTTAATGGCCATTTCAATTTTGTCGGCCTCTTGATTTTCCTCGGCGGGCCCAACACTACTGCCCCGGACAAGTTCTCCCAACTGAGCGAGATATACAGGACGAGGAATCTTCTTTCGACCGACATGAAGCGTCGGATCTTTCTCAATCTCCTGTAGTCCTGACGGCGTGGGCGACGGAGAGCGTGAAGAGGATGGAGAAGCATAGCCAGTCAATGAGTCATCTGAATCATAGTCGGCGACGGGCTGGGCAGGGATTGATGTCCTCGCGACGGATCCTTGACGAGGGGCTGTGATCTGGGTGACTTGAGTGGTCCGACTTGGGCCTGGCTCCCCAACATCTCCCCCGGCAGCGTCGTCTTCATGCAAGGGCTCAAAGTCGATATCTCTTTGGGAACAAAGCTGCCTGAGATGTCGTGCCCAAACCCTGCCATCGCCGTCTCCTTCCCAGTCATCGAAATGCAAGTTTTTGCCGGCCCAACTTGCTACCACCTCGGCGACCAACATGCCACATCGGCGTACACTAGCATCCGGGTGACTGATGTAGGCACCAACCGCAGAGACTAAGGAAGGAGAGAGTGCAATGGATGTCACTTCGTTCGAAGCTTGCGGAAAATGTGTTACAACGAGGAGCAGCAATGTGGAGATATCTATGAACATATTGTTGATGTGACAAGTGATATGTTCGACGAGACTTACATTGATGTCGAGAAAGCAGAGAATGTTTGATATGTTCCGAAACGCTCCATGCGTCAACGAGGCAAGAAAGAAAAGCCTCTTGCACTATTTCGTGGAAAGAGTCAGAACTCGTTGCACAAGATTCGTACAAAGAAGGGAGCTCACCTTGCGATGCATGGTTGCCGCTCGCTAGCCAGCATACAAACACTCGAGCATGGTTTTCACCCCAGCTTCGAGCCAAAATTATGGACATCAAGCTGCTCCAGAGGTCGGCGCGAGGGCCAATGTCCCCAACCACATCGCGTAGAAGAGTTGCTTCCCTACGTATGATCCCCCTGTCGGGCGCGGATGTACCCAACGTTAGTTCCAGGGGAGTGAGCGACGCGAGCAATGACCTGAGAATAGCTTGCTGCGTCAGCACAGAGGGCAGTGATGTAATTGTGCGATGCCAGAGTTTCTTGTACGATTCGCTCTCCTCCGCCCGGAATCTCCATCGAATGGATGGCAATGCAGAATGAAAGAATGAGGACTGCGAAGGGGATGGGTGGATGGAGCTTGGGAAGGCCCCGACGCACACAAGTTTTGAGAAAAGCTGAGATAGGAGTGATAGATCCTCTGTAGATTTAGGGCGCATAAGAATCCCCAAGGCCCTGGCGTCTTTTAACGAAGCACTGACCTGGCACAACACGGCTGGAAAGAGCATGGATAAGATGCTCAGTTCGTACACACAGGTTGTTGTAGTAATCGGGCAGGCCGAGGCCAGCTGGAATACTCTGCCCCTCGAAGGCGTTGGCTATCTTGGTGGGCACTGCGAAAACATTGCGAAGGCAGTCATCCCAACTCACAGATCTCCTCGCGGGGTCTCGGGTTGTACACACCGCATGAAAGAGCCTGTCGACGGGATATTCCTTGGCGAGTTTCAGCAACAAGTCCACGCTTCGTCGGTGTAGCGGAAGGGACAGTATCGTCGAGTATGCGCACAAAGCTACATCGCCAGCAGCAGCAGAGGCACTCAAGAATGCATCTGGACAAAAGTACTGCAGGGTCAGTGCAGAGCAGCCCTCCTCCTCCAGGATTGTTTCCCAGGTCGGCAGTATTAACTCCAGCAACGCGCGTTGGATTGGTGGAAACACCTTGGCGATCTCGACATTGGCATCTTCGCTAGGCAGCGAGTCGGATCTTCTGAATTGTGGTGGGAGCAAGTTTACTTTGGCGAGCGGTAAACAGAGGAGTGGGAGTAGTGCCTGGAATTCGGTGATCTGGGTCTGCAGCTGAGAAAGGACGTCCTGCAGGACTGGCTGGTTTGGCGACATAATGAACAAGACTCATATACTTGTCAATCTCTTACCAAGAACAGTACATGTACACGACATCGCAAAACAGTCTATTCAAGCTCTCCAACTACTTTGAAGGCCCCATTGGTCATCACTCGGGTAACCTCACCCGTCTGTACCCAGCCTTGATCGCCAGTCTCCGAGTTATTTGTGGCCCCAGGTAAAAGTGTCCCAACGGGCGGTCCGCGAATAACGAGTTCCCCTTTGGGATCATTACCCCTCTCTATCGCTGCATCGTCCACATCAGTGAGCTTGATTTCAACATTCACGCTCGGGGCGCCGATATGAGCTGGTTCACCCTCTGCGGAGGGCAGAGACTGGAGATCAAAGGCATGCGTAGCAAACACCGGACCAGTCGTCGATGGATGGATGAGAGTATTTATGAGTGGGACCGAGAGTGAAACTCGCGCAGGCGTTAACGCTTCGTTCGGCAATGGACCTGGAAAACAAGTTTAAGTCAATAGTGATGTCCGAAAGATTACGGGGAAGGAGTCACCTCCACCAACGACTACAGCCTTCAACGTCCCTGCCATGCGTCCCATGACGTGTTCGCGAGCACTGTCGAACACCATCCGGTCCCATAAACTGTCCTTACTAACGAATCCTTCAGCCAATGCTGCGAGCTTGTGTCTCCACACGACGGGGTACAGGAACGATTTCTTTGCATGGGAATGAACCGCAGCTGATAAATCCTGTAAATGGTCTGGATGAAGGAACAACACCGTGGGTGACGGTATAGGGAGCTTTGCCGCAGTAAGTATGTCATCGACGTTACGCGGGAAACCACTGGACGTGTTATCGGGATTGTAGTAGATGCGAGTCGAGTCACATGTCGCGAAACATGCGCCGTCATACAAAGCAGTGTATGCAACTGCTCGCCCGAACGGAGTGCTCAACGAATGCCCTGATACAACTGTATCAAGGGTGGACAGTGCTATGGAGGGTGGGAACAATGCACGGATGGCTGTGACACCAGACGTGAAATTGGAGTGGGTGAAGCGCACTCCTTGTAAATCCCCGGAAGACGTCTCGGAGAAGGCAAGGGTGAACGTGTCGTCGGGTCCTGGAGTAGAGGTCCGTGGAGTGCGGGACTGCTTAAAGGAGATGACTTACGAACTAAAGGCGGGTTTGTTGTATTGACCATCTGTGCACCGTCCGCCTCGACTTGTGCCCAGCTTAGGATCTGGACTTGGCGCGCAGCCTTGGGCCGAACGTTGATGTCCGTTTTTCCTACTACGATGATCTTGTGGTCATGTTCCCTCGCGTCATAGATAACCTCCAAAAGATGGGGCAAGAAATCCGCGCCAACAATGATAGCAGAAGGAGGATGGGCCGCCAAAACGCGCGAAAGAAGCTTCCGTGTGTCTAAGGTGATAGAGACTATGGAATAAGTTGCGAGCGCGAGATCGGCCAAGACAAACTCTGCACATATTCATGTCAAGTTTGCGGGAGTGGTCATCAAAAAGAAGCATACCGAGGCTATCGTTCAGAAGTAACAGTACACTAGATTCTTGAGGAAGCAGTCGGGAAATACCGGCGCCAAAAGCCGCGACGCGTTCAGTCAGTCGGGCGTTAGTGATCTAAATGGCACAAGTAGGCATATACTCCAGTATGAACATTCTAATCACTCACTTTGGTTGACCAAAGTGTCCTCGGTGACTCGAATTGGAGCTTGACAAAGTGACTGACTAACTCTGCGTCCTTGTCAGGTCTGACAGGAAACTAGGGAAATGCATGTCAGGGTGTCCTCAGAAGTCGACGAGTATTCGACTTACCCGGCCCATGAGGCCAGTGCCGTAGTTCCTATAGATGGCGCTTTCACCGGGATGTCTTACGCGACCAACATCGCTCTGCCTCCCAAGGAGGATGGGGTGGACGAGTGGTTGTGGCTTGTACAGATTTTGGAGAAGAAACACGGATACACCAATGAAACCGAGGAGGACCGTCAAATCATCGGTAACAAGGTAGTCGGTGAATGTCATGCTTGTGTTGGTTGTGAAATGGATGAAGCACGTCCGCGTCACCAGCGACTACGCGCGGTCTTTGCCGTGGCAATCCTGGACCGGGTTTCGTCACCCACATCATCTTGCTGACGTGGACTCGACGACCATCCAAACCATATCTGAGTCATAGTCCTCGTCCTCGGGCTAAAGGTTTGCTGTTTCCCCCTCGCATTCAAGTTCTGCCCGGTTAAAAAAAGTGACCAAATTTCCGCTGCTAATGGAGCACCGCTACGTAGTACGTACTTGTAGACTGCGCGATCTGAGTCGCACCCGTGTCACGTCGAGATCCGTGCACACGATGCAAGTCACGTGATAGGAGGAAAACACCCCTAATGTCTCGTACGCTCGTCAGACGAGTACGGGTACCAGCTGCGATGGTTGCAAGGAAAAAGACCACAAAGACCATTTTCAACCGCAAGGAAGATATGGTGCCCAAAAGGTCTCATACACATCCACCTTGGACCGAAATGATCACGGTATGTGCGACGTTCGTGATCACAACAGCAGATATACCGAGATGCTCTATCAGGAGTGTATAACGACAACGCCAGATGGAACTAGGCATGGTGTCTCACGACCAGCGATCAAAAAGGTCGAATTCCTTTACTCAGGCAAGTGTCCTTGCTGATAAACGACAGTTCGTGGATTCCAAGTACCATCTGTCAATGAATCCTGCTACTACAAGCCAACTTAATCGTGCTATCTCACACGGTACACTTAGTGGCAATTTTGTGCTCCCTAAAGGTTGGTTTTGCTTGTGCGCCACCGGCATAACGTTCACACTCTATGCAGGGCCATCCGGTAAGGTAAAGCTGGCTGCTAAAAAAGTCGACGAGATTGCAAAAGAAGTGGATATACGTCTTCTCGAACTTCTTCTGGCTAATCCATACCCTAGAACAAGAAACCGAAGTACCCCACATCAACGCAATCCGAGGACGCTGTCGTTTCCACCAAGACCAAATTGCCTCCTTTTGCGGAAGAGCAGGGTTCGAAATCCTTGTCCAGGACCAGAAAATACGTTTCATTGGCAAAGAAGGCCCGCGTAACTCCTATTCCGGGAAGGCAAGTGCCATCAAAGAAAGCCACCACGCAACGGGGTGGCGCTAAGAGGGTGAGTGGTTTGTGACAAACAATGACAACATGGGTACGCATCTATTCTCAGGCGTTGACTCGTTCAAGAGCCACTCCTGTGAGGACCAGATCAGCGACGAGGGGACGGCGAAGCCAAAGGAACATGTGAGCAAGTAATTACGGATCAGCAGACAAGAATTTTCAGTGGTTCCCGCGTGGTGATGTTCAAGTCAGATTTCAACGTTGCGTCTGTAGGTTCGATATTCAGATCTCAGAATTTGATCAGACCACTCTCATGGATCAACAATTGGCCTGTGAACCACCTATAAATAAAGTCTAGTGCGGCAATGGCCGAAAGTGCTGAGAACTTGGAGTGCCCTGAGAAAGCGACATGGTCCCGTGAGTGGCGCACGGGGAGGTCTGGTAGCCACGCAGCGGCTGTCAGGGTGAAGTTATGACGGGAGTGGAGTGAAGGGAAGAAAGCCTCCGCGTGTATAGTGCGCCCGCCACAGCCCTATTTCCAAAAACGGCGTGTCGTGGTGATCGGGGAGGTGAGTCTGCTTACGTTATACAATTACGTGACCTACGTACGCAGCAACTGTTTTTGAATTTTTGATGGATTCATGTAATTTTGGGTGTCACGTCGTCGGGAGCTCGTTGCCCTCCCTTTGTCTTTCACCATCACCATCCCCGCCATCCACAGACCCTCCCGCATCCTCCCTCACTTTCCCCGCCAGTTCTACGTTCCATCGCTACACAGACCACCACGGATCTGACGCGCGCCAAGAGTAATGTCAAACAGGTCCCTCTGACACATATCTGCAACACCCCTGCCCCAATGCTCCAGCAACCGTCACCTCACAACCCCACTTCTTCTCAGCACAACTATGGCACCCGCACTCGAAAGAACTCCATTCTCAAACCTAGCGCGCGTTTGAGGCAGTCACCCCCTCCCGCACACCCTCCACCACGCAAGATCAAACCTGTCCCTATCCCGACCGCGACCCGTCCCGCCCCTTTCACACCAGATCCCTGCTTACCCGTCTTCCCCCTCCCCGGCGTAATGCTCCATCCAGAAGATGCCTCCAACAAGGTCTTCCACGCAATTGGTCGGTCCTTTCTCTCCGTCGTGAGTTCTCCCCACTATCTACCGCTTACGGCACTCACCAGTGCCTGGTAGGAAAATCGCGCCATGACGATCAAAGATCTCGCGGAAATGACCCTAAAGTATGGTCTGATGTGCCAAAAGTACGTGTATCTGGCCCACCCTCACTTGACTTTCGTGGTTGTGATTGCAGCTTCGTTGCCCCTTTTACGTCCATACCCCCTTATTCTCATGTTACTCATTGGCGTACTTCTCTCCATCACAGTGTCTCCGCTGCATCTCAGGCTATCACTACCTACATTCGGAATCATATGGCGCGATGCGAGGCACAGCAAGACCATCCTCTCCTTCTTCGCCATGTCTTATCTGGAACTCTCGCGGATGATGACCTCGTACCTGCTCTGCACAGTAGGAAGGGTGGGGCAACTAACCCCACCAAGCTTAGTCCAAAGGACCCAGCCTGCCATGACAAAAACCTTGCCGAGATTGCCCAAGGAACACCGGAAGGAGAACGGTTAACCAATTTCCGTCGCGGCACGATGGTGTGGTACCTCTCCAAGGCAGTAGGTGTCTCGTGCCCTTTTGCACGTGCTGGAATTCGTCTGTGCGAGTATGGCAAGGAGGGAAAGAAACTTGCGGGAAACCACGACGATGAATCACAGCCAAGTCCGAAGAAGAACACCAACCGTGATGAGGCGCAGTGTGGAGAGAAGAGAAAGAGAGTGAGGAGAGGTTGTCGAGGGGATTCCGACGGATCTCAAGAAAGATCCAGTGGTGGACGACACAGTCAGAGTCCTGCGATTGACAGCGGATATGGTGAGATGAACGCCGATTCCAGTGACGATGAGCGCCCCCCCAAGGTGAAGCTCACTCTCCGACTCCGGCCGTCTCTGCCTCGCCCGCCAACGCCCGCCGCCGCATCTCAACCGAGGGAGGTCATTGACCTGTCGGGCGATGTGACTGGCTCTTCCTCTGATGATGATACTGGCGCTCATGACAGTGATGACGCTGACATGCGCCTTGACCAGCCCGAGGCGCCGTGGAGTCTCCCTCCTTACCCTCGCCGATCCATCTCCGTACCATGTTATACACCGACCTGTGATGAGCGTCCTCGCTCGCCATCATTTCCCGCTCACCAATATGCGGTAGCGGACGAGAGGAGGCGTTCGCCCTCTGTTCCCTGGAGCGCGTCCCCCCCTCCCGACTCGGACCATGACGATTTCGACCTTGACTTTGACTCGGATGTTGACTGGGATACCTCCTCCCTCTCTGCCCCGTCGCCAGCCCCCGCACCTCGAGTTAAGGTCGAGTCCACTGATGATCTTCAGCCATTCAAACACGAGCCCACCGACATCCGTGACATGCTGGATGCTTGGGAAGACCTCGATTGTGCACCGACAACTGTGTCATCAGCCACCGTCAAGCTGCCGACAACGGACGACCTCAAATTTGATGCTCTCGAGCTGTGGGAATGGGAATTCGAAGGTGGTTGGACTGGTACTCCAGAAGATCAACAAGATTTGCCCATTGTAAAAATGGAACCGGACGAACATGAATGCTCCCCCTCCTTTCGAACACTCATGCATGGATTTCCAGTCTCGCCGTACTCCCCGTTCGCACCCTCGTCCTATCATTCATCCTCTCCTATTTCGGAGTCGGGTGTGGGTTCTTTTACTTCCCACTCCCCACTTTTGCCGTTCACGCTACCCACATCACCTTCTCTACCCTCGTTGCCAACTGGGATCAATAGGGGAGGTTGCTCGCTGACTTGGCAAGATGCTGAGTTGCTTGGCCCGGATAGCGTACACCCTCATGAGTTTGAGGATGGATGGGCTAGTGGGGCGAGAATGCTCCCACAACCCGCCATAGTCGAAGCCGCTTCCTCACTGTCCATCGAATCTAAGCAAGATAACGTGGACATCTCGAGCGCACTGGTCAAAGAGAGAGGAAATTGTCACACCGAGTGCCAGGTTCGCCCATCCCAATCTCCATCTGTTGCGGCTTCAGACGTTGTGGTTGTCCGCACGTGTCGTCCATGCACCCCTGACATTCGTGCCACCCAAGTAGAAGGTATGTAGTGTATATATGTTCTCTCGTGACAGAAATGTTCATCCCGGCGTATTTGTAGGCATTTCTGTATATCAGACTATGCTCGGTGCCAACCTTTTCCTGAGACGCATTGACACAGATTTCGTGAACCTCAGCACGATCCTAGCTCATCTCTCTCTGCCCCCCCCATCGCCGCTTCCTAATGCTTGTGTTACCGTGTGTCACGCCTCCTTGTCTATCGACGGAATCTGGGCCCCTCTCTGTGTCGCTCGCATGTATGCCCATGGCTTACCCGATGGAATGGGGAGTATTTTTCTCTCCGACGACCTGGTGATGCGTTTTCCTACCGCTCTACAAGATTTCTACCAGAAGAGCACGTCAGGGAGGCTACTGAATCAGTTCGGGCCATCCTTCAATGCCTCGCTTTCTTCGCCAAGAACCGGGAATCCATTGGACGGGCCACAGCTTGACCATGGAAAGTTGGAGAAAGAAGACGTCTGGGAACCTTCTACTGAGGCCGGACTGGTTGAAGAGCCTTTGCTGGCCATTCCACCCTCGGTCAATCTTGCTCTAGCCGCCCTGCACCCATCGACGTCGACTGAGGTGGCAGTTGCCGTGCCAGAAGTACCACTCAGTCCCACCGAGCAAGAGATATTTCGTGCACTCTGTGTTCACCCAGACTGGGAAACGGAGGAAGATGGGACGGCTGGCAGCGGGGGGAAAGCAGACGCTACGGCCAAGACTAGTTCCCCTGGAGAACGGCCATTACGGCGGTCAAGGAGAGTTGCCGATGCAGTTGCTGCACGATCTCGCGCTGCGCCGCCGAGAGCAAAGGGACCTCGACATTCTTGACCCTGGACCATGGTTTGAACACCGCCTTATTGAAGCTTAATTTCGTTCTATTGGCTCACGTTTCATACTTTCTAGAAACTGCATTTTCTTTTTTTTTCGATACCTCGAGTATTCTATGATCCCCACTCGGCTTTGAGCAGTGCAATATTGTATCCCTTTTCTGGCCATTTCCTGGGCTACTTAATGGCATGTATGGTACATGGCCGTATATTACAGAGCATTCTACATGACCGAACAATCTCCAGACAGACCGAGTACACCCGAGGAGGTAAGACGGTTGGGAAAGAGCTCAAGGTGACTAGTAGCGGAGTATGAAAAGACCCGCTTGGAATTTCTCGTCCGTGGTTTGTTCCCAACCACGAAGTTTCTACCATCTTATTAGTTCTCCATATTTCTCTGGTCCAGGTAGCTCTCTTAAAGTACTGCTCGGTGGACATCCTCCATCTCATATCCTTGCTTTACTCGCCTTTTTACTTCATTCTCGGCAAGGCCAAAGCTAATTCTTTTGCACATCTCCACCGTCAATTTCCGCACAAGACACGACCCCCCAAAATCCATCCATCTGGTCTCCAGCTTGGCTTTTGCTCTATTCCACCCACTGCACGAAAAAGCGGACGGGCGTCCAGTAATCTCCCTCCACAACCCAACGGTAATCTCTAATTGCACACGAAAACAAGTCCTATAATGTCTTTATCTGCTTCTGACAACAATGGCTCCTATTCAAGAGTTTCCTCGGGCAAAACGCCACCACCCGCTCCCTCTGCAGCCTTCGCAAAGAGGTGAGCATCCTTTTCGCCATCCTTGGTCCAGTTGATGACGACATTACAGGGCTAGGGAGATCCAAGCGGAAGAACGTCTAGGAAGATATAGGCCACCTGCGCTGCGCGCTCTTGCACCTTCTGGGTCCCCCCCGAACGACTTGACATCCAATGTGTCATCCCAGGGCGATGGCGACATTGCTCCTACATCAGCCTATCCTCCCGGTTTCAGAAGGGCCAGGGCCGGTACTCTCCCTTCCGATGTCCACCTCGCGGCTCAACGATTTGCTGCTGCCTCTAATACCTTGGGCAGTACGACACCTTCTACCGAGTCATTTACAGAACAAGCCCAACAGCGGCAAAATGCCAACACCCCTCCCAGCCTTGTCGTGCCGTCGCGTCCTGGTCTTCGTCATTCGGCCACCTCTGTCATTCCTGCCACGACAGCCAGTACGCCCGTAGGTGCCATCGAGCGTCACAGCCGCCTTAGGTCTGGTTCTCTGACCTTGCCATCTTCTGGTTTGACGAACGCATTCGGTCCCTCCATCTTCTCCTCGTCTTGGTTATCGTCCACGAATCCTTCTGGTTCATCGTTTTCCGTTCTGGACGAGCTGCGCTCTGTGACTTCCGCGGATTCGGCTGAGGACTTTGATGTGCACACTCTCGACTACCTTGGCTTAGATGACGGTCATCGTCCACCACCAGCGGCCACAATCTCCGAATTACGTACCCAGGCTCAAGCGGCGATTGCAGGAAACTTGGCAAACCCACCCCGCTTGCGTGCAAGTACTGTATCAAACCCCTATCGTGCGCGTTCCTCTGGTGCCGCCTCGTTGTTGGCTACGCCGAGCGGTGAAGACGAAGAGGAATACTTTGAAAATTATGAGAGTCAGCAGTTGTATGGGCGCCAGCGACTCAGCTCGTATGATGGCTCTCTCTCGGACGCAAATCTCTTGCATTCGTCTTATGTTGCCAAAGGATTCAAGCAGGCCGATCACCTATCTCCTGGTAGCGCACTATCCTCACGTCCGCGCGCTATATCCGTCGGCACTCTCGATGATCCAACTCGTTCTCTCCAGCGTCGTACGACGAGCGAGATTCAGACCCCATACTTGACCGACCTCACCCCTACTACAAGCAGTCTCATGAACCTTGCCAACCCTACCAGCATTCTGAAGTCGGATGCCAAACTAGCGTCTCGCAATACATCCTCGTCTTCTGTCCATTTCCCCAATGGGGAGGTCAGCCGCGCATCGGCTTACCTCGTTGCCCCTAATTCTCAAGGGAGGGCCGTCTCACCCAAATCCGAGGCGAACAACAATTCGCAGATACAGGCACCTACGCGGTCGCTGTGGATCGGAAACCTGGACAGTGCGGTAACCAGCGAACAACTTATCCACGTCTTTGCTCCCTACGGTGCCATTGAGAGTCTGAGGTTGTTGCCTGAGAAGGTCTGTTCAATGCCTAGTGCTCTGAGAATAACACTCACCGCTGGATACAGGAGTGCGGTTTTGTCAATTTTGTCGACCAAGGGGATGCTATTCGCGCAAAAGACGATGTCTTGAACCGCCTCGGTGGCAACATTGGCATGCCCAACGGACAGACGGTACGAGTTGGGTTTGGGAAAGCGGACAGCGCGCCGGTTGCACCTGCGAAAGGCACGACTATCACGAATTCCGGTGCAACCTCTCCCAACAGCATGAATAAAAGTGCTAGCCCTGGCTTAGGGGGCTTGGACGCTCAGCTGCAGTCCACTCCCACTCGTGCACTATGGATCGGCTCCATTCCCAGTACCACGACTCCCGCCACGATTCTCAATGTCTTTAGTCCCTACGGGCCGATCGAGTCTGCCCGTGTCCTGACACACAAGAATTGTGGATTCAGTTAGTCATCCCTTTTGATACAGAAAGTGAATAGCTTATTGACGTTCTGTAGTCAATTTTGAACGCCTCGATGATGCCGTTCGTGCGAGGAAGGCATTGAATGGTCGGGATGTGCTTGGTAGTGACGTTGGAGCCATTCGCATTGGGTTTGCCAAGGTCCCAGTCAAGAATGGCCAAGAAGGCAATGGCGCACAGGATGACAGCCCTAGCGTCGCGGTACAGGGTATTGGTGATTTGAGTGTCGGTGCAACTATTCATGCGCTGCGAAGCGTCAAAGGTGCTTCAACGATCCCCGCTGACCAACAGGTTCTTGGAGGGACAGTCGAAAATTATCGTTCGAACTTGCTCCTCAGCATGATTGGCTCGGGCATGCATAACATAGCTTATGCCTCTGATGGGCTTGCAAAGCCTGCCGGGTGGACCCCCTCCGTGACGGAACAACAAATGATCATGCGGGAGCTTAGCAAGGGAAGTACCGATGCAGAGATGGACATCCAGGCCCTTTCCGGTGAGTCAACTGCGTGCCTTGTACAAGCTGCTCCTTATCCTTTGATTAGAATTCCGGCCTCCTACGATGTACTACACCACAATACCGCTCGTCTCTGAGAGGCCAAATAATAGGCGATGGGATGCTTCCAAACTTCGCGAGCTCCGCAAGCGACTTGATTCCGGTACGATGTCCGTCGACGAAACCGATCAGGTTGCAGGGGACTTCCTTGATGGGGAAATTGTTGATTTGGCTTCTGACTGGCTTGGAAATACGGTCGGTATCACCTGTATCAAACAGTGTTATGCGTTTCCTCTGAAAACAGCACCCAGGTTGTCCAAAAGCTGTTTGAGAAATGCACCGCGGGTCCAAGGTTTGCGATGCTGGAACGAATCACACCTCACCTGGGTATGATTGGCATTCACAAGAACGGAACATGGGCTGCACAGAAGATCATCGAGTGCGTGCAAACCCCTGAGGAAGTTGCACTCATTGTGCAAAATCTGAGGGCTTACGCACCTCCCTTACTCCTTGATCAGTTTGGGAACTATGTTGTGCAGTGAGTCGCTTGTCGATGATCCACCCTCATCCTTGACCAGTTTGTCAGATGCTGCTTGCGCTTCGGTGCACCTGCGAATGACTTCATTTTCGATGCCATGGTCGATCGTATGTGGGAAATTGCACAAGGCCGTTTCGGAGCGAGAAGTATGAGGGCATGCCTTGAGAGCCCTCACATCAGTATCAGTCAGCAACGGCGGATTGCTACAGCCGTGGTTCTCAACTCGATTCCCCTTGCCACCAACCCAAACGGCGCGTTACTCCTAACATGGTTGTTGGATACGTCCTTGTTCCCATCAAGATACAGCTTACTTGCCCCACGGTTTACTCCTCACCTGTCGCATCTCTGCACGCACAAACTAGCGTCACTTACCGTCCTTCGAATTGTCAACCAAAAGATCGAACCTGAGGCGTCGCGCCAAATTGTGCAGGCACTGTTCACCTCACCTGGTGATCACGTGCTAACCGATGTCCTGGGAGACCAAGTCAACGGTGTTGCTGTTGTACACAAAATCTTGACAAGTCCCTTCCTTGACCCTGTCGACAAACCGAACTTTATTGAGGCCACGAAACGCGTGTTGATCGAACTGAAGGTGATCGCCACCCAAGCATACCGTCGTCTAATCGAAGAAGTTGGCTTACCCATCCCCAATTATCAACCCACATACACCAACAACGGTCCGCCTGGTAAAAAGGGTCAATCTCATAATTCATATGGTGTCCCTGGGCTCCCTTCTGGATATCCGTCAAATGATCAGGGTCTGGCCTCTATGATGGCTGCATTGCAAATGGGTGGTCAGAACCCCCAATCCGGGCCACCTCAGTTGCAGATCGATCCCTCGTTTGGTCAAAGTAACGCACCCGCCCGTCCCCGCTCTTCGAACCCCCCATCCGCGTTTTCCCCCTCGTCCGACCCATTCAACCCATTTGCCCTCCGTTCGCCAGACATTAGCAGCCCTCGCACAACGGTTCGTCGTAACGGGACTGTACCTGCTACAACTTCTATAGTACAAACACCCGTTTCCACCATTCCTTTCGGTCCTCAGTCTCCTGGCGTTACGCAACCCAGTGGTGTTCTTGGGATGGGTCAGGCCACATACAACAGCCAGACTATCCCCCAGGTATATCCGCCGTATGCTGTGTATCAAGTATACCAGCAGACACCGCCGACTAACATGGGTACATTCAATTAAAATGATTTATCCGCCACGAACACCGTTTACGACGCTGCTCGGTTCGCACATTGAATGAAATTATTCCTTCTGTTGTCTATCGTTCCGTCCAATATAGTCCAGGTCGTTGCCAAGACCCTCCACCCCCATTCCTTCAGTTGATACCCATGTTCCTGATGCTTCCTCACGCTCCTTTTTGGCATCAAACCGGACAAGTTACGAATCTTGGCCAATGCTGGAATGTTACTATCCTCATTTTCTATTCTTCACTAGGCTAGGTCGACTTTTTGTGACCGTGTACAAGTACATAGTGGATGGCTGTAAAACATGGCCGTAAAGTATTAGACAATAAATATTGCTCTTCAGACCTTGATGTGTCTCGTCACCGCTTGACATGGGAAGTACTACTTCCAAGGCAGTCCGCAAACTACCAAAAGAAAAACCAACCTTGCCTGCGGGTCCGCGGACACCTGCCGCTTTCGCAGAATCCGCCTCTGAGAGCAAAAGCGAAGGTGAGCGACACATAGCATAACCGTTCCCAAAAGGTCAACCATTGTGACAGCCATCGAGAGGGATGCCAAAGACCCTCACTTTATGCAAAAACTGAGCCAACTCGGTCCAGTGCGAGTCGACCACACCACGCACACACTCCGCGCGGTGAGTGAGTTAGCTACTCGTGTTCAGGCTCCGTGTCCAGTCCGACGCTCACGATGGGGAGCAGACGAGCGACGCCGTGCAGGGCATGTATCGCTCTCGGATGCGGTCCGAGGTGGAGGCCGCGAGCGCGCGGTCGATGCGGAACCGCTTGTTGGCGTCGTCCTTGGCTGCACTGCTGGACTCGCGCAAGGCCGTAACGGACCGTGCTGCGCTGGAGGCGCTCGCGACGCGGTATGACATGGACGTGGCGACGCTGGAGCGCATCGGCCGGTGCGTGAACACGCCGAGCATCGATGAACGCGCGGTCGTTCGGATCAGGGACGAACGCAGCGGGGAAGAATCTTTGAGGATGATGGTATATGGTCAATTCTCTCGGACGCTCGCATCAGACTGAATGCTTCGTATGTAGACTCGTTGGGTCGATCCCGTGCTGTCCCGCAGATAAACATTGAAGTGATACAGTACAAGTATGATGGATGAACGCTAATGCTAGAAATATACGCGTAGAGCATTACCCTGCATCGATTCTGTTGGACAATATGGACACTTGACGCGTCTGCAGGTGCATGTCAACTACAGCAGCGGAAGATCATAAAAAGAGGGGACGAACCCGTTCACTTTGCTGAGTTTCTGTAAGCTGTCCTTTGTAATAACGTGTCCACAAGTCATCATCATGGGTGGATTCTGCTCTGTGGATTGGTCCTTGGAGACTGGACATGCAAAGATCGAATGATATCGATTCTCGGGAGGAAGAGGTATCTCGATCTACGAGAGACCCATCAGTGTTGAAAAGGCCACATGCGCACGGACACTTACGGGGAGCTCGTCGCTTTGACTCCACTCGCTCTTCTTCTCTTTCATCACGGCTCGCGCCTTTTCAATCCTTGCCAGCGCACCACCGCCACCAATATCACCAACGACCCGAAGGGGAACCTGTCTACTCATTCCCAGACTCGCACAGTACTCTTTCGCAAAAAGGGGTTCGAGGTCGGTATGCAGCGATGGTGACGCGAGATCTGCGTATGGGGAGCGGTCTAATTTCGGAAGGAAAGCCAGAGAGGCCATGAGTCGTTTGAACTCGGCAGCGTGTTCGGGATAAAAGCCCCGTAAGGCCGCATTTGCGTATGATATCGCTGGTGTGGGATCGGTGGGATCGGATGAAAGGAGTAGTCGTACGTATTGAGAGCGATGGAGGTAGAATTCCAAAGGCGAGGATCGTGAACGGAGGAACGACCGGTTCTTCCTGGACCACCTGATGGTACCTATGAGCATGCAAGTGGGGAAAGTCTTTGTCGTATTGTGCTCACCTGAGGGCAGGGCCGATGTCCTGTCTTCGGAGTGCCGTGATGATGCGATGGAGTTCCACGAACTGACCGCGCAGTTCAGATGTAATCTCGACGCCGGACTCCTGGATATGGAGGTTGGCTAGCGTGTCAGTGGAACGGGGCGTAGCAGACGTACTTCGATGAAAGACTCTGCTGTCGCGAACTGGCCAGTACGAAGGAAGTGCAAGGCAGTCGTTCGATCGAGTGCCTCTTTGGCGGCATGGGACGTGAAGAGGGGGCTATAAGTGGGCAGGGGCTGGGTGAATCTCTGGTCAAGCGATGAGCATGAGCGCTGCACGGGAGCGGGTGACCGGGTCAGACCTTGTCCAAAGACTTTCCGAGTCTTGCGATCGCGTTGTAGACCTCTTTCTGTTTCTCGTCCATCTCTTTCTTCTTCGCCTCGACCGTCTGCGACAGCAATGCGAATGTGTCTTCGGTGACGGTTCCGGCCTCGATTCGGCTCTTGACTTCGTGCAGGGACTGGAGCAGCGAATCCAGGGAGCTTTCTACAGAAGGTATTTTACCCTTTGTCGAGCTCTCGGTCGACGTCCTGAGCTTTTCGAGCTCCTTGATGGGACCGTCCATGGTGATGAGGATGTCGGTGAAGTTGTCGGTCCGCTCCGGGAGACATTTCACACTTTGTCACGTCACGTCGTCCCACAATGCCCCGCTTCCTCACCGGCGACGAGCTGGGCAACATCAAGTCCGTCTGGTACGACCCATACGCATCGTCGACGAATAAACTCTTCTTAAAGACCCTTTACGACGGAACTGCGACCGGTCGCGCGCAAGGAATACACAAATTGGCCATCGCGAGGAGCGATACAACGCAGGTGCGTGCCCCGCTCACATCGACGAATCGAATGGGCAAATAATGCTAAGGCAAGCTGGCTTCAGCACACACAGATGGCACGCTCTGTCTCGCATCGCTGTCCAGCGAACATCATCTGCAAAAGCTTCACGAATGGAAGGAGACGAGGTTCAAGCCGGGTCAATCTTTCGTTGGCCTGGCGTCAACACAAAAGTAAGTGATACCAAAGGAAAATCATGGTCATGACAATTTGCTCATAAACGAAGTGCCGTATACTCGTGTGCCTCTAATGGCGCTCTCCGCCTAACGTCTATAGGCAACGAAACTGGCTCATCGCATACACTCGGTGCGCTCCCGTCCCGTCTCACGGAATGGAGACTCGCACCCGACCAAAAAACGTTTGCCTACGGCGGCGACGAAGTCGAAGTGTCCATCTGGGACACTGAACGGGCTTTCGAGCCACACCCAGACAGTTCTGCAACACCCTCGAGCTGCAAAAAACGAAAAAGAGCAGAAACTCTGTTTCCTGGCGAAGTCTGGCGTGCCCAGAACGTCGCCAACGACTATTTGGGACTTCGGCAACCGGTCCATAATACTTGTCTCACGTACACATCCTCGTCGAGTCCGTCAACTCAGCCGCAGATACTCGCAGGTACCCGGTTCGGCGATCTTCACATATACGATACGCGGTCTGGACGGCGGCCTGTCAGTGATTTCAAAGGCGTCGGTAAGGTGGGCGGCATTAAGGCGGTTGAAAATGGGCTGTCGGATCAGTGAGTGGAAAAAGATGTGCAAAGTTCGCCACTTACTAATGAATACTGTTATCAAGTGAAGCATTTGTATCGGACCAAGGAACGAATGTCTTTGCATTGGACCTGCGGACTGGCAGAGTCTCCTATGGATACAGGGGTTCGCATCTTTGCAGCTTCCCAGACCTTGGTTGACGCCATTCCGGCAGGGATATCTGGTGCTGTGAACGCAATGGCTGTCGCGCCGTCATTCCTCGCATCCGCGTCTTTGGACCGCTTTACCCGCGTTCATAGTACATTCCCACCCGCTGCTGAAGTTGGAAAACAACAAGAAGCAAAGGGCACCGTGTTGGACAAAGTATACATGACTACAGTCCCCACTGCAGTCATCTGGGATCAAAACGTTGTGGGAAGTCTACATGCAAACACTGAGGAGGATGAAGGCGATATATGGGAACGACTGAAGCGTGTGGAAGAAAAGGATAAGGAGTGAACGAGCACAGTACGTGGCATTCGGTTTCTACAAAAAAGATATTACATATGGTTTCTCGAATCTCGCTACGCTAGACTGTGATCTGCCGAGTGAGGCTATGGGACATCTTATCAGGGGACTCAATTAGTGTCCTATCTTGCTTTGCCATGTGTGGGCCTTCTCGAATCCATTCTTGCCGGTTTGATCTGGTTAAACATGTCAATAGAGTCCCGAACGTGAAGGACTGACTAGATATTTACAGTCGATCAGCGTTTGCTGTATCTCTTCGCGCGATGTCATTACAAATGGGCCATACTGGAAAACGGTTTGGTCAAGAGGTTCACCCGCAACCTTGACGCACGTTCATTATCGAGAACGATCAACGTTGATGAAAAGTACATACCAGGGCGAACTCGGTGTCATCCCTGACTGCTGTGATCTTTGCTCCAGTCTCACCGTCTTTTTTGGACAGGACAAGTGTATGGAAGCTGTCATTGACAGAAGCCTCGTCTCCGACGGTTATGCCCCCCTTCCATACTGATGGTGCGCTGTCAGCGTCTATACTTCATGTGAAGGGTAACACACACGATAGATGAATGATGTCCAACCAGCGGCTAAGGAAGAAACATGAACCATGTTCCCATCAAATGGGGTAAGGACTTACGGATATCCTGGAACATGACATCTCCCGACTTTTTCATCGTGATATGGAAAAACCAGCAACCGCCGAGGGGTCGGACGGGTGATTCAATACCATGACTTTTCCCACTGATCACTCGAACGTTGATGGAACCCTCGGGACCGTTTGGATATGCGACGGGGATCCTATTTGAAATCAGCACTGACTAGCATAGGGGGTTACCACTGATACACGCACGCTGCAGCGCCGAGCTCTTGATAAGAGGGTTCCTGGAAGGATCTAGAAGAAATACGCCGGTTTGCTATAACGAGTCACTTACCACCATCTTGAACTAGACGCAGGGAAAGGACAGGGCGTAAGTGGTCCTGTCACATGGACGATGATGCTGTGCCAGATCATACCTGCTTGGGCAAGTCAACCCAGAGTTGTAGTCCCCTAGGTTCGGGAACGCCTGGTGCATGTACCGGCATCTCGGCGTGTATGATGCCCTTGCCCTACGGAAGCCCGATGAAAAGGATATAGAAGATGGCGGAATGAGAGTAGATGACGCACTGCGCACATCCACTGAACGCCACCTGTCTCGATAGTTCCGGCATGACCAGCGGAGTCTTCATGACGGCTGGATCTTTATAGATGGAGGGTAAGAGTGGAGCTAAGAAGATTCTACAGGGCTGTCTTACCCTTCAAGCATGTACGTTACGGTGGCTTGACCACGATGGGGGTGATCGGGGAAACCCTGTCAAGTCCGCATATGGGTCAGTGGGCAGGGGATGAAAAGAGGTTGCTCACAGCGCCTTGGGAGACATGAAAGTGATCCAGCATTAAAAAGGGAGTCAAGTTACGCAGGTTCATCGATCCGATGGATCGCCGGACGCGTGCGCCCGCGCCCTGGCAGAAGAACATGAAGAGACGGAGATGAGATAGAGAGAACCAGTACGCACTTCTGCGGTTTCTACGGCAAGCACCTGTTTTATGACGGTGCGGGACACAGCCATTCTAAGTGATTGGAACGTGTTGGAGAAGTGGAAGAGGATAGTATGTTACTTTGAGGAGTCGATGGTATGGACCTTTTATGCAGGATAGAACTTGGAGGCTTACAGATATGATGGCCATTCTAGGGAGATTATCCTCATAGCTGAATCAGCACACGACCAGAAAGGGAATGAGATACTCACACTGGTTCTGGAGAATGAACGTCATCAATCAACAATATGGAGGGTGGACGAGTTCGAAGCGGAGACAATTGGCTCGGTGTAAGTAAATCAGGGGTGAGTGTGTGTCATATTCCGGTCAAGCCAACGACCACAGCATCCCGCAGCTTGGCCTCGGTTTCCGCATTGGGGTGGTGGAGGGCGGTGGCGGCACAGCGAAACCTGCCGCGGCTAGCGGACGTGACATCGAACGTGCGACCCAAAATGGAAATCCAAGTGGCCAAGTCATCACTCGACTGTTTTCTTCTGCGGTCATCACACATTTTTAATTTTTTAATATTTTCAGACGCTCGATCCCATCTCCACCGACAGCGCCAATCAGCATATATAAAACCCATTCCGCCATTCCGCCTTCCTTTCCCCCAAGTTCAATGGATCGCTTCCTCGCTCCCCATACCTCTGAGGCACTCGCCCACTCCCATCTAACGTAGGTCCATTTCCTATCTCTTCCCCTTCCCTTCCCCACAACTCCACAGCGAAAACTGGTTCACATGGGATCAAGACCATCCCTCTTTCAACGAGACCCTCGTTGCCGGTTGCGCCTCCTACCAGGCGTTCAACCGTTATCTCTCAGGCTCTGACCTGTTTATCGTTCCCCGTTCCCGAAGCGAACTCGAGAGCGTCTTGTTCGTAATTCCTCCGCCCCGTCACACGCGTACTGACTCGAACTCCACAGGCGGCGGTATGCTCACGATAGCATTCACAATGCTATTGCCATATCTCGCCGTCCCCTTCAGCGGGGCGGTTACAGCAGAGTGAGTCATACTCACCACCTTCTTCGCTCTTGTCTCACTCGCTTCGCAAGACATGTATGCTGGCCGAAAAATCCATCCGAGATGTACTAAATACCAGCGACAACGCCGAGGTGCTCCTCGCTCTCCATACCGCCAAACGTAAACTCCAGCCAGCCACGTCAAGCAGGACCTTGACTGCGGCCGCCGTTAGAACTTGATCACGCGCTCAACTTTCCATTCCGTCTACCTTTACCCGCGTAATTGTTTAATGTCGGTAATCCTGGCGCCACCCACCTCCAACACGCAACTTGTAGCACTTCCTCACCACACCTTTTGTAGTACTTTTCATGTTAGCTTATCGTGACCTCGTACAATTCATGCATTCACGAACGTGCAACGCTTAGTTTGATTTATAATCTCCTTGAAGCCCGGCCCATCCTGTGGCGGGAATGCGTCAGCACCGTCCCAGCCTTGCGACGCAGCATCAGACGTGATTTCTTGGTATACGTTATGAGAAGCTTCATGATTCTACTGCGGTTCATTACAACATCTCTACAAATCTTTCCCACTTCCCCCATTTCCCCGCAATGTCCTCTGCCATCGGCTTCCGTTCTCCTTCGATCTTCCCACTCACAAAGTCCACTTTCTCAGGTGGTATGAGACTCGTTCGGAAATATATCTTGTAACCGAGCCACAGGAAGAAAAAGGTTGGAATCGGAATATATGCGCTGCCAACACTCGGTCAATACAGCACTCGTTGGCAAGTTTCGTATACACTCACGTGACGAACAGCTTCGCATTGAACGGAATCAACGTATCGAACCCTACACGAGGTCACCATCACGTACCCGCCTTATCTCAACACTGATCCCACTTGCCTTTGAATAGCGTGATGATTCCTGTGCAAACCAATGCGATCCAAGAACCGTATGGTTGCATCGGCGCCCTGTATGGCAACGTGTCTCTTGAGATACCTTGCGCCTTAAGAGCACTCATAAAGCGGCTGTACCCCCTTTATCAGCGCCAACAAGTTTAGACTAGGCCCTGGGGTCACTCACATGTGGGTATACGCGATCGCCATCCAGGTCAAGGCACCAAAGGCAGACAGCAGATTGACGAAGTACGCAAACACTATCCACGCGGTCAGTCCTGTGGCGCGAGAGGAACCATCGTGCTGATGGACCGCACCAGCCGCACTCGACGTGCTCACGTTCAGGAACGCCAACCCACAGGGTACCGTTACTGATAACAGGCAAGTCCATGGCACGCCCATCCGATTGGCTCGTGCAAACACGCCGGGTGCCTTGCCTTCTAGCGCCAGGCCGTGTAATGTGCGCGATGCGATGTACAGGTCCGAGTTAGCGGCGCTCAGCGTAAATATCAGGATGATCGCGTTGACGACATCATTTAGTGACCCGATATCGACCAGCGAAATCCCTGTCGTGGGGTGACCCGAGTTAGTCCAGGACGACGGAGGGAGCCGATAGTTTCACCGACGACGATCGGCGACGCTGCCGCGCCTGGCTGGGCACTATTGGCGACGAAAAGTGCCTTGTAGCAGCACGATCAGCCATTCGAGTCCGACACGCCCCTCCGTTCCCACACACGCACCTTGCTCGTGCTCGGCACGATCAAGCTCATCACGAATACGGTCCCAATGTAGAAGACGCATATTCGAACGAACGTTCGTTGGATGGCGCGAGGGACATTCTCCTTTGGGTTTTTCGCCTCTCCCACCGTGACGCCGACGAGCTCCGTCCCGATGTATGCAAATAACGCGGTGGTCAGGGTACTCCAGAAGCCCAAAAAGATCGCTAGGTGATCGTTGTGGACATGTGACAGGAGATAATTACCCATGGGGCCGTTGGGGGGCCGCCAGTATCGAAATCCAATCCGGTCATGCAAGGGGTTACCACCGAGATCAATGACGATACCCAAAAGGATGAAACCTGCCAACGAGAGAATCTTGATGCTGCTCATCCAGAACTCGAGCTCCCCAAAGACGCGCACACCCAACAGGTTGACAAGCAGAACTTGGGACAAAGATCCATCTTTTTTTGGAACGAAGTGCTCAGAGTAAAAAACGCACTCACTGCAAATAATATATATAGCTAACAAAACAAATAGTGACTCGTCGATTGGTTGTAACGTGTGAGGAAAACGAACCTGTCCACACCTCGAGCGGTACTGACCGCGTCCAATACTGCATGACGATGCAAGCCGCATTGATATTACTGGCTGGGGCAATGAGGTATTTCAATAGATAATTCCAACCCAAAGCAAAGCCAAGCGCAGGGTCCACGAAACGCGTCGCGTAACCTGCAAACCCTTTCTTGTGAGGCAGATAGGCCGACATCTCCCCAAGCGCGACCATGACGAGGTAGCAGAGTGCGCCTACGAATGCATACGAAAGACAGAGCCCGAGAGGGCCGCCGCGGACGAGTGCGGTCCCAGAACTGATGATAAGCCCCGTTCCAATGGTACCCCCCAGCTTTTGAAACCGCGTGAGACCTAGTCAGTCGGGCATGTGGCAGGTTGAAACGCACGGCGATCATTGATATGTGGCGACTTTCTAACCCGCGATGAAGGGTGCTGGCGTGTTTCATACTACCGTCCTGATGGCTGGTTGGAATGGTGATGTTGCCCATCCTTCACGGAGTGAAACAAGTATCGTTCCCCGTGATAATCACCTTGGGACCGGTGTGAACATGGCGTTTTTCTGGAAACGTGGGTTGTTGAAGGGGATGAGAAATTTTGCAAGTGCAGGAATACAACCGAGCTCAGGCTCGGGTCCGAAACACCGGAGATAAACATCGTTCGGCAAAAGATAAGAACAAGTTGTATGTACATGGGAGGCTACTACTGTCATAGTTTATGTTTGATCTCTTTCCGTGCGATCATCCCGAAGCGACGAGTAGGTATTCCAGTAACAAGTCTTTCCGCTTGTGCATAACTTTCCCGGAGATTGACAGCGTCGGGGTTATTTCTCTCCGACAACGCCGTTTTGAGAAGGGCCTTGATGGACACTATGGACGAATGGTCCAGGCCATCAAGCTCAGACAGCAGGTGTTCTCGGACTGCCGCATGGAACAACTCGGTAGACTGAGAAGGGAATATTTTGCTGCCGAAAAACATCTTATTATTAGCAGCCAGGATGGTAGCCAGCAAACGCACTTGATAAAACCACATTCGAAGAGTTCTTGTGCGTTCTTTTTCTTGTTGAACAAGAGGACCTCGTTTGCCTTGCTCAGACCCACTGCACATGGTTGGCGAAACCAGAAGGGACGAATTCAAAAAAGACTTACTCCGGTTGATGAAACCGACGCTCGCTCCCCCCTCAACCGCCAAGCCTTGAAACAGTGTTGAAGGGAAAGCGAAGCCACTGCAGAATATAACGCACCCAGAAAGGAAAACCCGACATACAACCATACATTAGGCAAGGCGTAGATAAAGTCGAAGTTGCCAAGGAACGCTGGTAGTATGTTGCATGATTAGTGCTATGGGATCAGACGTCAAGACGTTAGACTCACCAGCCGCAATGCCTAGGCGACTCCATAAAGTGTTCAGCGTGAATCAACCGCTAGGGCTGCTTACCCATCACAGGTCCGTTTAAAGCAGCGACTAGGATCTTGCTGTGGGTATTGAGCTGGAAAGATGTGAATGGATGAACTTTGCGGTATACCAAGTGTCACATACCGCTCGTGTGCAATCTGTGTTGGCCGAAACGACTCGGGTGCGGAGCTGGTCTCGCACTGTTGGCTCGATATATCTCGTGCTCTTGACATTAGTTCCTCTGTGATATTAAGATGAGTGTACGGGGAAGACGCTGAACGCGCGATAGCCACTCACGCGCAAAACCAATCTCCACTGGCTATAGCAACCGAACTTCTTAGTTGGATTATAAGGACTCAAATTGGTTAGAGCAACTCACCTTGCCATATTGTGACGATGACGTCGTCGCGTTTATCGATATCTCTCAGCGAGTTTGCGAAATCGTCATAGTCTGTCATGTGTACGACATTCAGCACCTAGCGCTTACTTTGAAGCGACGTCTGTCAGTCTAATGCACACCTTCAGCCGA
The DNA here is from genome assembly GCA_038091255.1 of Tylopilus intermedius. Lineage (NCBI taxonomy): Eukaryota > Fungi > Basidiomycota > Agaricomycetes > Boletales > Boletaceae > Tylopilus > Tylopilus intermedius. Next base: position 931 of record JBBPOD010000143.1, on the reverse strand, counting down.
CAATGCGTTGAGTCTCCGTGGTTCGTTGAGTGTAATGGTTGCGATTCCTTGAGAGATATGCACCCGGATCTTACTCAGCCCCATGGTGGATGGTGGATGAGACTCAAGATGTGGAAATTGAGTTGGTGCCTCGGCTCCCGGCTTTGCCGACATAGCCGATTTCTCGATCAGGATGGCGCCACGACAATATTAATGACGGCATTCAATGCGGCCAGCTGCCAGTGCAGGAGAACAACTTCTCGAAGCCGCCGCAGCAATTGAATGACGGTTTACTAAGGATCCTCCCGGACATGGCGCCTGAACACAGCAGCGGCACTAGACACACCGAAAATGTCCAATCGCTGACTGTACTGGAGCTGCCCCGAATCAGAATTCCTCAGTGAGGTACCCGCAAAAGATCTTTTCGGTCACTTCGGCGGTGCCATTTTGATTCGCTGGACAGGCTCGATGATCTCAAATCAGTTACCATTTGATGGAGATATTCATATGAATCACTCGTCGGGCCAGGCTCTGCTTGGATTGTTTCGCCTGAGGCTGTCCAGCAACGCGTGTGCGCTCGAGCGGTGCACTCGTTTGGTCCCTCTTGCAAGGCACGATGGAGTGCGTGTCCCACAGGTTCAAGTTTCTGGCTCACGACAGGAAGACGATGGGTTACACATTACCAGTCGAAGTCGGAATATTATAGGGTATCGAATCTGACCGTTCCATGGTCTTGCTGGACCAGGGACCTTGCTTGCAAAGGAAGGTTGAAATTTCAATCTACCAATTCACAACTTTGATATGTACTACATGCAGTTGTTCGTCCCGTCATACGCTATCTCTCACGTCCACAAATCAAGGATCTTCTTCGCTGCGGCTGCCAGCATAGACTCTTTCCCTGTGCCAGAGCTTGACTTTGATAGGTCCTCAAGAATAGATCTAGCGTTGTCTT
>JBBPOD010000142.1:0-28672 GCA_038091255.1 Tylopilus intermedius | reverse complement strand
ACACCACTCGACCACTTTAATATCCCCAAGCTCGAGTTTATGCAAAATGTAGTTCCAAGTGTCAGTAATGTTGGAAGCATCCTCCAGTGGACTGCTGATACTACAGAACATGCCCACATCAAAGTCGTCAAGGACCCCGCTTCAAGGACCAACAACATGAACTATGATTCCCAGATTTGTCGCACCCTAGATCGCAACGAGAAGTGCCACCTTTTCAACCTTGCAATTAGTCTTATCCAGCGATCTGAACACATGGAGGACGATGGTGACCCGGACCTGGAGGACGAGACCGACGATGAGAATGACGATGATGAAAATTCAGGACGCCAGGTGGCAGAAGAGTTGTGGTCACTGCGTCGCAATGCAACTAATCTTTTTGCTGCGGCTCAGCGACTTCTCGAAGCCCCTCCCGGTAGTATTCCTTGTCCTCTTCGAATCTTTGTCACCGGCTCTACAGCTATCCACCTCAACCGCGAGCCCTCAATCTGCCATATCCCCATCAACGATGCTGCACAGAAGTTTAACCTCCCTGACCTTTGAGCAGCCCTAGCGGACTACCTGAATCGCGAAGGCACCTTCGCTCACAATTTCCATGTCTTTGGCGGGGCAAGGAGGTCATCCCGCGATGCTCCACTCCCTTTCAACGAACTCCACGTCTGGTTTAAGGCTCGTCTCCAGCAAAAGTCCTACCATGACCTGTCGACACTGGGCTTGGCTTTTATGGTCCATGCTCATCCACCTGACCAGACATGGAAGTATGGCCACTACAGTGGCGCACTCCTCAACATTGATGCATCAGGAAAATGGTGAAAATTTGACCAAAGATTATCTACAATTACCTTGTTTATCATCTACCTCCTAATGTATCATTCTGATGGTCCAATTGATCAGGTCAGATATGGCTGGAGATATTAGACACTTATGATCAGAACAGTAGCATGGTGCTGAATAAAACCATTATGGCTCATTTGTTGAAATACAAACTAACCTGATCACTTTTGGCATGCTTACTTCACTTGCCATACTTTCAAGCAGTGCACCAGTAGAGCAGACCACTCATCCTGATAGTGCTCAACAATACTTGCATGAATTTTCCTAGTGGCAACTCACAACTATTTGATTTTCTTTTGTAATATTTGTCATAGCTATGTGCTTGGCAAGAAGACTCAGCTTGGGAAAGAAGATCTAACACTAGTGTGATGCTATTCAAGATAAGCTATGTCATGTTTGCATTCTTGTTATGTGCTCTCTTGCTGATGACAATTGATAACAACCAGCCTCTGAACCATTCTGATCACCTTCAACATGTTCACTTACCTTTCCATACTTCCAAGCAGTGGACAAATGAAGCAGACCACTTATCATGAGATTGCCTGACAATCCTTATATGAGTTCCCCCAGTGGCAAATCACCAGCTGTCTGATTTTCTTTCTCCTATATGTCACTGTTATGTGCCTGGTCAGATACTGATGGACTGTGCCTTCTTGCAGGATGACTCAACTTGATGAAGGAGATCTGATGCTGGCATGATGTTTTTCAAGACAAGGTATGTCAAGCCTGCATCCTCTTATCATGTGCTATCTTGCTGAGACAACTGACATCAACCAGCTTCCTGACCATCTGATCACATTCCACATATTTATCCCCCTTACTGTGCTTCCAAGCAGTACATTGATGGAGCAGATCACTCATCCTGATGGTTCCAGACAATGATTGCATGAGTTTCTTTAATGGTAATTTACAACTTTTTGATCTGGTTTTTCATATTTGCCATTGCTATATACCTGGCCAGACACTGATGGACTATAACTCTTGCAGGATGACTCTACTTGATAAAACAGATCTGATGCTGTCACATTGTTGTTTGAGATCAGGTATGTTACACTTGCATCCTCTTGCCATATGCTATCTTGCTGATACAACTGACACCAACCATCCTCCTGACCATTTTGACCATGTTCAGCACATTTACTCACCTTGCCATGCCTTCAAGCAATGTGCTGACCCTGAGGCACCTGACAATGGTTGCATGAGATCCATCAACACTAATTCATAACCTTTTTGATTCTGTTTGTCATATTTAGCATTACCACATACTTGTCCAGATACTGATGGACTATGCCTCTTGCAGGATGACTCTACTTGATGGAGTAGATCCAACACTGGTGTTATGTTGTCCAAGACAGGGTATATCAAGCTTGCATCCTATCATCATGCACTCTATTGCTGACCATGATGACAACCAACAACAATGAGCCACCAGTCATTCAATGGATTACTGCACTATTACTGGATGAGCACATAAATTCACACTTGCTTCAAGATTTGACAGACAATTGGTGTATTAAAATATCTGTCATATCTACAGCAATAATCTGGGCGACCTCTTCTCTTATCGCTCGAAATCAGCCTGCTCCGGGGCCTCGAGAATGTCCTCTCTTCCAAATGCCACCTATGGCCCCACAACGTCCGAAGCATCCGCGGCAAAGATTGCTGCCTCCCTCTCCCTATACTCTGCCCGTTTCTGGCGTATCCTCGCAAGCGCGCTGTTTTTGGACGGAAGCCGCTCAATATCAGAGTAGAGCGGGAATATCTGGCTGGAATTTCATTCTGGTCACCACCTTCTCTGGAATCGAAGAGCAAACCTACCGGTTCCACCAAGTCAGTAGCTGATCAACCTCATCTTTTTCATCAGCGTCGTCCAGCAGTTCAAGAATGCTGTTGTAGAATTGCTCCGAATCTGTCACATGGTCAGTGCGAGAGAACACTTGAGCGGACGTCAGTGCGAAACGGGCCTTCAAAGTGTTAACAACGATGCGATGGATTAATTCAGAGCACATACCTGAGTTGACACATAAGCGAGGGAGGCCTTTGTGACAGACCGCATGCCGTGGATACGGGCGTTTCCAGACCGAGTTGCCTTGGGCTCTTGGTCCACAGAGCTTGGAGACGTGAAAATATGCTTATACGCCTGGCCACCAAGATTAGCAATGCAATACTAAAAGACCAACCCGAAGACGTACAGAAACCAGGAGACCACTCCGGAGGAGTCCGTTCCAGGGGTCCTCCGTATCGTATGTATAATTTGCATAAAGAAACACAGGCCACTGATCACCAGCGACCTGAATTTGACCATTGACGAGTTTGGTCTTCGTCCTGTACCAAATGGTTAGCTATGAGACTAGTGAGACGATGCGAAACACACTCAGTATTGGCCCAATCGAGCCCGGCAGGACATAAGAGCGCACCAGTACGTTCATGATTAAAACCGCGGCCAGCTTTGACGTTGCGGGGGATGTGGGGGTTTAGTGACTGGCCCTTCGGGGTTATCCAATCAACGATCGCGGCCTTCATTCCCTTGGTGTCGTCTGCCCTCGCACCGTTTGCACCTTTTTGAATCTGCCAGTCAACGTTATGGTTAAGTCCCTACAGTGACACAATGAGAATGATGCAGCTTACCAGGTCGGCGAAATGTATGACTTCTTCATTCGAAGCTATCATCAACCTGGCTTCGAGCCCAGTAGTCATTCGCAACAGCTCCTTAAACACCGCATACTCCTTCCTTTCCCTAGTAGTAAAACAGTAAGAGACCAATCCCTTGAGAGGAATATCACATACGCTGCTGTCGGTAGATCCGAAGGTTCAGCCTCTTGATCAGCCATGATCTGCAGACCGTTGGTAATCAAGGTCTGGACGTTGCAGAACGCATGAACCGCTCGCCCGAAATGACGTCCATGGTGGACTAGTGGGTCCTGCGTGGTCCTGTAGGCCGACGGCGGTCAGTGGTGATCACGTTTATGAGGGGTTTTACGGACGGCTTTTTCCTGGGTCCCAGTTGTAATGCAGTCGAGGGCCCTCGTTTACGGCCAGCGGATGCAGCGGACGTGGCGGGCTCACTGTCAGAGTCACCAGACATCGCAAGAGGAGAAGACGAGAGGAGAGTAGATGCTGAGGTATGGAACGAAGATGGCCGCCTTTTATATGGACGAGATCCTGGAAAAGGGGTCGGGAGAATAAATTTCCGTTTGTGTACTATGATTCGACCTACCCGACCGCGAGTGGACAATCCAATGTAGTTCACTAAGCTTCCGACGCATAGGTAAAATACCCGGTCGGGAATGCACTGCTCGGTGCTCACCCGGTCGGGTAGAGACAACACAACCCTGACTTGTCACGACATCTTGGAGAATGTCAGACCAGTAGAATACTCAGAAGCTAACGGCCTCACCTTTCATTTCCACAGCCACTTCCAATTCATGTCAATTCAAATGGACTCCAGCGCTGTGAATTATCGCAGTACGTTCTATTCAGACAAGTTCAGGAATAGAGGTGAACTGACATCGATGTGCACCTTCGCCTGTGAAGTTATCCCTTCAGTCATTGCATCTACCGCAGGTAGCGGTTTACATCCAAGCCGCGTAGAGATCGGTGAATAACTGAACCGTTAAATCCCATCTTCATGACCTCACGGTACTGTGCCCAGCCGAAAAGCCTGTCCTCAATCAAGCATGTGAACGACCTGAAGAAAAGGAAGAAAATCTTTCCCGAAGAAAGACGCACCGGTGGGACTCCGACGAAGGGGCAAACGACGGTTCAGGGGATGTACTCGGAAACAGCACTGGTCACAAAGAGAGCAGTAGCATTGATACCATTTCGCAGCAACCGATGACCGAGATTAGGGAGTTGAGGGCCGTTATTGGAATGTTTTCAGCGGATACTCCAGTACAGCTGGGTATCATTGGCAAGGCAGCGGCACGAGGGGATAGATGCAAGATCTGCGCTTAGTAGATAACTTCATCACGACGTGCTCTCTGAAAAATGTTTCTGACTTACCAATGAAGTGTTATGCGCCTTGGAGTACGGCGACTGTAAAGTAGACTTTAACTAGTAACGTCGGGTAAGCCGGTTTCCCACCCAATGGGAATGCCATAGCCAGACTCGGAAACTTTCCCCGATGCAGAGTTCTTCGAGTGCGTCTTCTGGAAGTCTCGCATCAGGTGGAGATGTAGAAGTGATCCTCTTTCGTTCCTCGCTCTCCTTTCATTTGCTAGCACGGCGTAATACGAGCGGTGTTTTCGCCATTCAAGGCTGTAAGCGTGCGCCAAGTTCCGTCTCAGCTGAGTTGTGACTCCGGTCGGTAAGCCCGTACTGTGGGGCAAGTGATCAAACGATTCCATTTTTGTGGTCCATCTGGTCAACGAGGGGGGGCCACATTGAGTCCAACATTGCATACTTCGGTCGAAAATGTGAGTTGCTCTGATTGTGGCACGTTCAAAACAAACATACAACGTCACTTTGGGGCACTCGTTTCTCATGATCAATGTGATCCGGAACCTAGTCATGAGCGCGCGGGGTACCTGCTAGCGCCGCGGCTGCGAAAACTCCTCTGGAGCTCCAATGTCGGAGGTAGCCCTAGTGTTGCCAGTGAGTCGGATCATCATGATGCATCCATAGACGAGATCCGACCTGTTGAGAAGATCCCACTAGCAAAAAGACCTCCCGTATAGAATGTACTCCTGGCAATGATTGACTAACCCATCGAGGTCAGATCGCATTATTGCACGTCGATACTGATCACTTACTTTAGAGTAGGTCCTGACGATCAACTTACGGAGTTCGACGATCAATATTCCGGTGCAAAGCCGAAAGGCGGGCCCAAGAACATAGCGGGGAACGACCTGGTGTAAATGACTCTGGCCCGTAGAGGTCGACAACGGCGATCAGAGCCGTGCCAACCATCCCGGTGGGGACGATCAGGTTTTGCTTCGGTCCCCAAAGTGGATTCGACTGCAAAAGCGATACTCTTCGATTGCAGATGGCAAGGAGGCTACTGTATTGTATGAACACCATGGTCACGTAACTGATTCTAGGTCAATGATGGAGCGGCAGAGGGGGCAAGCAACACTTACTAGATACACTGCCCAGTGTTGACCAGGTAAGTTCCTCGGTCGTCTTACCCTCCCAACCATCTTGCCACTGGTTGTAGGTCAAGATGACGTCGTAGAAACCGAGACCATTCTGGGACATGTAAACGAACCACATGGCCATGCAGCAGGGCCAAGCCATGAGCCCGAGGAACTGGTTGACAGTAAGCCCATGCCCTTGGATCGCACGTGGTCGACTAACCAAGTAAATCTGGAAGAACAGCCGTCAGTCTGTGAGACGATCCGTCCTGGCATTCCTCGGTTTCCGCAGCGTAAGGTCAGGACGTTGAAGAGCACACCCATAAATTCAGTGTATGATCCAACCTTCAAGATGGTAGCGCTGCGTTTCAGGAAATGAGGTTCACAATGGACATTGACGTACTGGCATAAGGTACAGAGTCACTTTCTTCAGGTTGTCGGCAACCCAACGACCCATCTCGATAGCCACAGGGATGGAAGCGCAGTCATTGTTGAGCAAGATGCGCGAGGCTTACTGTTCATCGATTGGATTAGAAGGCTAGTGGATGACGAGAAATTAACTTACCCGCCTCTTTAGCAACGTTGCTGCCGCCGCCCATAGCGACGCCAATACCGGAGCGCCGGCGCATCGTTAACATCATCACCGATAACTGCGACGGTATTGCACCCCCGGGCCTTGATATCTTCTACGATTGTCATTTTCTGGTCAGGAGTCGTGCGCGCAAATACAATTTCGGTATAAGTTCCAACGACCACGTTCCAGTCAGCGGGTCTAAGGGTGGCAACGTCTTCGCCGGTCAGAACAAGGGAGCAGAAAGGATCATCGATAGAAGGTTTGACCAATGACGGGCGGATTTCCTTTGGATATTTCGCCAAGCGAACATCGTCGCCTGCGAAACGATACCGACCTAGACGGAAAATGGATAAGCAAGGACGCAAACAACACGTGACTGCGGTGACCTACCCGACGAGCGATTGCAACCGCGTCAGCTCGAAATCACCGGTAACCATAAACACGCGGGCGCCAGCTCTCCGAGTGATGTCAATAGCTGCCGGAACGTCGGGCCGAGGAGGATCCCGAATGCTGATCAGTCCACCAACGTCAGATCTTTCATACATGGCCACTTCTAGATCACTGGGGGTAATTCGCCTTTGAACACCTCAAGCCGCTTCCGGCATCTGTGCCGAACTTCAGCGACTAGTAAACCTACAGCCAACATAACAAACTTACAATGCGAGGACACACTGACCTTCACTTGACCATGTGCTCTGCAGTGCCCCGAACTGCTCCTTTGCCGAGCCATCAAACGGTACAACAGAAGCGTTTGATATCATCACCGTGGTACAAGAACGAAACAAGATGTCGGGAGCGCCTTTGGCGAATATCCATGTTTTGCTCTGCTTCTCGCTGATATCCCCGCCAACCATCTCGTTGAACAGGATGACCGAGAGCATCTACTTGTTCCTGGAATTGAACGGAATTTCGAATAGACGCCTAGATTTGTCCAGAAGCGAAGCACTGTCGATGTTGAGACTGGGGACCGATAGTGCCTCGGAGAATCGGAGAATCGCGGTATCGGTTGAATCTCCTTTGATGACACGCTCAGCGACTGCGCGATCAGCCGTAGTGGTATCGAACTTGGCACCGTTGCAAAGCCTGGAGACCTTGTGCATAGCACCAAGGGCAGCGGTCCGCCACTCCAGCTTCGATCCCACTAGTGTTCATGGAAGAGTTGAGGAATGCGATTGATGCAACCGTCTAGAGAAGAGTTAGAGCACCATCGTGAAAAGAGGCCAATGCGACTTGCCATCTTTCCTGCAGTCAGAGTACCAGTTTTGTCCGAGCACAGGACAGAGATGCAGCCAAGTGTATCGATGGTCACCAAGGTTTTGACGAGCACATTTCTCTTGGCCATGCGACGTGCAATCAGAGTCAAGGAAAGAGCGACACAGACGGGAAGACCCTGGGCAAGGATACTAAGCGCTTTGGTAGACTATTTCAGGGAGAGAAACTCACCTGTGGGACGAAGGCTGTCAGACACCCGATAGAGTTGGCAATGGCAATGCTAACGTTCTCATATCCCGGGTAGCTTGCGAAGCCAAACATCATACAAGAACAGCAACAAGTAGAAGAGGGACGGAGCGATGGCGGAAATGACTTGGGTAAGAACCAAATTTCTCTTTGGATAGTCGTAAGCTTGAACTTGGTCTCGCCAGACATGCGGACTACTAGTAGGCGGCCCATGACGGTGCGAACACCGTGCCATGGCAGGTTCCCTGCGTGACGAGTGTCGAGGTGAGAGCCAGGTTGCATGTCTCGAGCGCATTGTCGGAAGTGGAATCAAGTGAAGCCGGAATCATGTCACTAGAGTAGGAATCAGAGCACCATTCGGAGAGAACCGGGTGCACCTACCTTTCACCGGTAAGAAGTGAACGATCAAAGCGCATCAGGAGACATTTGCACGATCCTGAGATCGGCAGGTACACGATCACCGGTAGTGAGCACGACAATGTCTCCAAAAAAAATGACATTTGCGTGTACGAGCTGTTGTTTTCCATTCCGGATAACTGCGGCCTCCTGGGCAATGAGTGACTTGATGGATTTCATGATGCGCTTTGTATTCCAGTCTACCAAAGCGTAGAATGTAGCGGAGACGACGATGACAAGCATCTACGACGAGCAGGTCAGCAGCAATGAAAAGAGCTCGTGGAGGCAGTACTTACAAGGAGAACTGCGACTCCAAGGTTGAATGTCGCGGGGCTGCTCCAAAGGCTTGTAGGAGAGCTAGATAGCCTTCTCATGCCAGTGAGTGGCGGTTAATAATGCCGGACGTGAAAAGGAGACCGACGATTGTAACGACAAACGCAATCCACATCACGAAGTTGAACCCTCCGAAGACGCAGTTGGACGCCTTCAACAAACACTTGATAGGAGGGGGACTAATGATGTTTCTTCTGTCCTTTAACCTGCGCTCGACCGCCGCGGACTCGAGACCGACGGTGGGACTGCATGAATAGCGCACAAAGACCTCCTCAGTAAGGATGAGATGGACGTCAATAATAGCGATGGCATCTGCCGGGTCTGTAGGCTTCTTAGACTTTGCGTCGCCAGCGACCTTCTCGTCGACGCGGATTGAAAGCATGTGGTACCTATATTGAGTGGTTGAGGAAGTCAAGGAAGACCACGAAGACGATGGCGGTAGTTAGGTAGAGTGGCTCACCTCTAGTCGAAGACGCGTGTCTACCGCCGCGATGTCCATAAAAGGAGAGTAAACGTATCTACCGTCACGGTAGTGAAGCTAATGAGAACGGCCTGAACTTGAAACTTCTCCAACAATGCCACCATCCAATATCACGTTCCTGTCGTCTGTTTCCACTCACTGCACCATCCTTCCACTTTCTATTCATCGTATACATAGCTGTCGCCGTCTTTCTGGCGCCTCCAATCACACTCGAGGCCTTTCACCTGGTTGCTCGATCCAGTGAGTCTGTTCCATTGACGCTCTCATTCTGATCATTTGTAGGCGTTTCTGATTGCCGTGAACATCGTATGGTATGCGCATTACGCTACGCAGCTCACTCAGTTCGTTCTGAGCCATTGGAGGTGAATTCTCGTTGTCCCTTTGCCACATGTGTTTGCATTCGTGCTCTACTGTGTTTATTGCCATGCTAGATCGCTTCCTGGCGTCCCCTTCGCCATTGTGTGGTCCCGATGGGTTCACGTCGTCGCTGGTGCATGCGGTTTCCTACCATGTACTCTACTCCTCCTTGAGCTCTGAGCTCTGGAGTTCGCCTCCCCATGACGCGGAGGATCGTCCGGTTGGCTGGTGTGGTACTACAAGTGCGTACTCATCAGCTGAGTTTCGCTGATCATTTTCTTTAGCTTGCAATGTTGATTGTTCGTGTGTCCTCACACTTGCCCTCTCTCCTTCCATCGACTCGTCCTCGTATTCTCCCCATTCATCTACGTGTCTACTCGCGCCTCCCGATCTCGTCATCGACCTCTGCGTCCGTGCCCATGTGCGCGACGCTCTCATCTCGTTCTCCGAGCGGTCACCACCTGGTTCGACCAGTATTACATCCAGCTTAATCCCTGCGACTCCATCTCGGTGCATACGCTATCCGGTATGTCGTCAGTCTCTTATCCTTGAAATTATTTGGTACATCACCAGGGGTGGATCCTCTTACAACCCGAGTATCCGATTTCTTTCGCCTGGCCTCCTACCCTTCTCATCATGTGCAGCTACTGGTATGGTTAGTGGGAGATTGAGGGGCTCCGGGTTAAGTGGGCCCCGCTTGCCAAACCTTGGGTTCTCGCACATCACATCTCCAACTTGAACAACATTCCTCGTAAGTGATCAGGCGCTCAGTGAGTGAGGGTGAGTAATCTTCTATGACTAGCATCCAACCACGTATCATGTGCCACCCGAACAGTCCGGTTCTGACCGTTTGGGACGTTGCGTGGGAACCCTGGGCACGACGAACTTGAAATGCTGGAGGGTCGGCGGTCCAAGGAGGTCTCGCCATAAGTTAGGATGAGCGCTAGCAAGACCAACCAGTGGCACTCAGGCTCGTACTAGTACACTTGAATCCAATCTATGATAGTGGCAAGAAGCGCATAGGGTGTGATGACAATAACAAATGATACCTCCCACTCCGCCGCATCCGAGTCTGTGATACCAAACGATCGAGATCACTATGCAAAATCCCGTGCATCACATTTAGATATACGCACTCGTCAAGAATCTTTACTGTTATCTAACCTGACAGCAGAAATCATGAAGACGAAGGTCCCTTCAGCGTTATCTTTGGTCTCGATGTCATAATACCGGCGACGATACAGGGCAATTGTATCCCTTACCGGATATTAGGAAGTCTCTTGTTCCACGTCTTCGATAACTTCTTGCGTCTCGAGAAGTTGTTGAACGAGCTGCTTCTTCTTCTTAAGGGCACTATGCCACATCCTGAGTCTCCGAGTCTGCTGTCGGTGAGTAACAAAGTTCGTTGGGGTAAACTACATTACATATGAGTACCAGTCGTCAAGGGGTGATATAACATACCTTTGTGTGGTCACATCATGATGTGATTCTGAGTCGGACTCTGACTCGGAGTCCGGTGTGCGATTGGCGTGATGGAAAGAAAGGCCGTGGAGATCGTCCTCGTCGTCCTCGTCGTCAGTCAGTAGACACAATGGAGCAAAGCATTCAATATGGGCTGGGCATACACGACAAAGGGAGAGAGAATCAGGCCATGAGTGCTTGTGAATCGCGAAGGCGAAGAAACATTACCTTGTCGAAACCTCAAAGTGCACCCGTGTCGCTGACCCGGGCCACAGGTCTCTCGCCTTCGCAGCGTGATCCTCACCCACGCGAAACGCAATCCCAAAACCGATGAGCTGCGCACGGCACGATGGGGTCAGAGGGACAAAAAGTTGATGGGCTGCACAGGTGGAATGATATATATAACCGGTTAGTCGATATTTCGAATGAAGAATAAAGATCGTGCCTCGTGGGAATGCGCTCCAGCAGACCCTTGACGTGTGAAGCCGTTATGAGAGGGAGACGTCTTCAAGGGGTCCTCGCCTAGTAGGCCGATGGAAAAGTCACTCAGTGGCTTTTCTTCCATCCTCCGCCACTCTGGTACCTGTTGCTGGTGACGCCAAGCGGAAGAGGAGACATTAGGCATGTCTTGTCGCCGGGGGAGATGAGGGGACGCACTGTCGTACAGAGGCTGAGTGCCAGGCGCGGGAGAGGCGTTCTCCAAGTATTGCTCAAAGAATGGAAATCCACCAGAAGGCAGCACGCACGAGACCGGAGGTTCCAGGAGACGGGGAGGGGGAATGTTGGCAGCCGACAAAAAGTCGCGGGTCTTCAATGGAGAGCCGGAATCGAACAAGAGAGACGACGGGGACACACTGGAAGGTATGGACGGCACTTCGTACGGGGGAGTGAGTTTCAAGTCGAACGAGGTCTTTGCAGGTGACAAATCTGTGGGTCAGCAGTGCTGATGTCGTCGAGCTGGGGGACACGTCGGGGGAGTCCGACAGATTTGTTGCCTCGCTAGCCAATGCCCGAGAAGGCTGCTGAGGGCACAGCGCGGGAGAGTTGAGATTGAGCGCTCGCAAGAGCTGCTCGACATGCTAAGTGACCAAAAGGGTGAGTATATGCGCCCAAAATACCGCGAAATCAAACTTGCATCGTCGTCCATCTCTGGACTCTGCCTTTTTCTGCCGTCACCGATGGCGCCAATGTCCCTTTTGCGAGGCGGGCCCGCGAGTCCGACTGGACCGAAGACGTCTTCGCTGCCAAAGATCGGATTGAAGCCTCGGAATCCCCTCTGCGGACGAAAGGCGACCTCTTCTGCATCACGAGAGAACGAGTCGATGGCGTTCGGCCAGGTTGAGTCCACCTGCTGGGGCTGTGGTGCCCAGATAGAGGCAGCCGTCGTCCTTGATCGGGGAGGACTATAATCGTCGGCAAAGGGAAGGAAGGACGGTGCGCTGGTGGTGGACTGCATGGCTCGTTGTGAGGGAGGATGGTGAGTGGGGCAAGGAAAGAGGGAAATCGCGACCGACAGGTCTTTTATATGGATTTCCGAGTGCGCTGACGGCCCGTCCGGTGTGACGATCCCCCAGCAGAGAGAGTCACATTCCTTTTTAGGGGAAGATTTGACCTAAATTGGAAGGCTTCTTTGCACCCTCCGACCCGCCCTGTCCTTGTCTGACAGGCTGTTCTGTTCGATGGGGTGCCGCCAGTTCGACTATCAGATACCTACCAGCTTATCACAGACGAGGTGCGCGTATCTGTGCCTCCTTTGGTGCGACCCCGCGTGGCATGGAAGCCTTGGACGCGTTCTCTACAAGAGAGCCAAGCGTGATGCTTGAATGCCATCCTTGACTCGTCACGATGTCACGACGGGGCCTAGGGATCCGCGGTAGAAAGTCCACCGGGCGAATTCAATTTATACGTTGCATGTCGTGCTCGCGACATCTTTATTGCTCCACAACAAAAGGCCAAGCATATGCGCTTACACTGGTAATGTGTTGGATGTACTGAAACAAGAATAATTTTTTTTGGTGTGGGTGTCACCTGGACGGGTGATCGCATCCATGCTGCATCTGTATCAACGCCGTCTACGTGACAAAGTACGAACCGGAAATTTCGGAATGTCATGAACTGCGGAGGCGACTGTACCTAGGGTCCGAATCCACAAGATCAAGGTGGAGCTATCACCAGATGGTCGAGACGGGAGAAACATTGGGAACGGGAGCAGATGGGGATGCAGGGCTGTGGGTTCTCGAAAGATGTACTAGGGAGGTGTTCTAGATGGGCCCTCGACAATGACTGCGGAATAATAGTTCCTTACCCGCGACTGTGTATGACGGCTCCGAAACAACACGAATCTGGATAAGAGACAAAACGAGGTAGGATACCACCTAGTGGCGATCTGGTGCAACAGACGGCGATCAACTGTCTGTACCTATCTCGTTTCAAGGTCACACGAGGGGGTGGCGTATAAAACGCGCGAAGTCCAGGCGCCTACTGGGGTTGTAATGATAGACCGGGATTCCCAACGCCAATGAGCGCGAGTTTCAGTACGTCAATAGGCACACGGGGGGTATCAACGGAAATGAATGCATTTCGCTAATAATCTTGGTATGTAATCGAGGGTGAGATTGTAGGCGAGAGAAGATGCGATGGAGACGAGTTGCGGCTAGGAAATGAAACGTTGGACAGGAAGCGGTGTGACCGGACCGTATACGACAGACGGATATTGAGAGGAAGCGCTTTGTAGGTGTAAACCAGTACGGCGACGGATCGCTGTCAAGGTCCTAGGGACGCTCAGAGTGCCTGGAAGACGGCAGGCGTAGTCAGGGTGGCCGGACCGAAGGGGGTGTGGTGCTCTCACGGGACGCCATAGAAGGGGGATATGTACATAGCTATAGCACAAAGACGAGGCTGAAATGCAAGAGAGTTGCGAAGTTCCCAACGAGAGGAAAATGCACGTTTATCGTTAGGCCGAGATTGAGATCACGTCAGAGGATCCGATGAGAAAGGGTGTCAAGGGCACGTGTCAGGTTAAGGAAGGACGCAGTGGTGTGAAGAGGGGAACGTGAGTATGTCGAGAGGGGGTGGGATATATGGTCCAGAAGGTTATGATTGAATGGGAACAAGCGAGGAAGGAACCGAAATAGGTGGCGGAGACAGAGTTTGGCAGAGACGGCGGGGCCCGTCGCGGCGATAAAAAGGGAAAAAGGGAGCGTCGACCGGCGGAACCGGGGAAACGGAGATTTGAAACGGCGTTATGGCCGGGATTCCCAGCGAAAATATCGCAGTTGCGCCGTGGAAAATCAAAGACAGGTACGTCCAAGAGATCTACGTATATTATATTATATATCAATCCCCAACCAAACGCCCCCTTCCCTCCACCTCTTCCACCATGTCTGCCTCCTTGCTCTCTCTCCCCCTCGAGCTCATCGAGAAGGTCGCCGTCGAACTCCACGACGACCCCAGCTCACCACCCGCACCAATATTACCACTCTTGTTGACTTGCAGACACTTGCACAACGCGCTCAGCTTCAAGTTCAACAAACATCTGTACTCCCGCTTGTTCTACTCCGCCTTCGACACTTCCGCTCCTTCCCGTCGCCTCGGCTTCTTGGACGCCGTCGGTCTCTCAAACCAGTTCCGCGACTACCACAATGCCCTCAAGGCCATCCGTCGCAGAGACGTCCATGCAGACAGCGTCCTCGAAACGTTCTGGACGGCCTTCTCCATGCTGTTGGAAAACGACGGCAAGAACTGCTGCCAGCTCGACGCAGCCGGTCTGCACGACTTTGTAGACACATTCGCCCGCGAACGCCTCTACGAAAACAGCATCGACGGTTGGCCCGCGGAGAACGAGCTCAACTCACTCGCACTCTGGCTCCTCTGGCTCACCTCCACCGAAGGTCTGTCTCTATTTGTCTCGTCCCACCCTCTTCCCAACGCTCCCCAGACCGTCTCAAAGCCCAAACGCCCCAACAACGTGCCCAGATGACAAGGCTCATCCTCCCATTCGTCCTCATGCCTATCCGCGTATGTGCTTCCCCGTTCCCTTGTTCCTTTCCCTTATCGTCCCCTAGTACCCCGCTTCCCTCGCGCCGCATATCCATTACACCCTCCCCTTCCCTGCCAACATCCCGCAACAACTCCACTCCTTTACCACCGTACACGGTCCATATCCCCAGTACCGCAATGGCCTTTACCGCACAATGGCCCTCTATCATGTCGATGGCATAAACCTCGGCTTCCCCCTCGCTTCCATCGCCGCCAAGCTCATCTACTTTTCCAATCGCGAAGTTTTCCCCGTCGCTGTCCCTCCTCACCTCCCCAGAACGCGCGAACACGCTGCCCAGCTCGGCCTCTATACCGTCGGCCCAACCCAAGAAGACGTCCAGGAACTCAACGAGCACAAGGTCGCCAAGTTCGTACCCCGGTCCACTTGGGAGTGGTGGAGCGACATTCCAGACTACGATAACCTCCCATTAGAAGCGCGCTCAAAGCTCGCCCCGAGCGCACGGTGGGATGATGACTGGAATCGCCTCGCTGACTGCAACTCCATGTTCACTCCCATCTCCCTTAAGCGCACGCACTACACCCCTGGCTTTCTCAGCGGTCTCTGGCAAGGCCGGATGTTGGTGCGTGACACCACGCCTCATTTACCTTGTCGTCTCACGGTCATGCATCCTCTAGTACCCCGACGATGGCCTCTACGCAAACATCATGCAAACACCCCACATGCCCCCGAACTTTAATGAGCAAATAGTGGGTCTTACTGCTGCACCCGTCTTCATGCGCCTTCGCGAGTACCACTGTATGGACGTCGAGCCAAACCAACCTGTGCAGGCGGGCAGCATTCAAAACGCGTGGTTCCCCACTTCGGCACGTTTCCAGGAGGTTACAGTGCGTACTTTGGCCACACAAACCGATGACGTTTGACTGAATACATCATGACGCCTCTTGTAGCATGGCCTTGGTATCACGTATCAGGAGACGTCTTCGACTTATAAAGAATACGTCGTCGACGGGCCTGACTTACACGATGAGAACCAGTGTCGTGGGTGTGAATACCGCGGAACGTCTGAGATGATCTTCCGACAAGACGACGCGCGGTATCTTGCAGCGGCTGATGAAGCCCTGGCGGACGATAGCACAGACACATCTGAAGACGATGAGGATGAGGTGATGGATGGCGATTCGACCGATCCTGATGTAGACATGGCATCGACCGACGGGGACGAGCTCGTGATTAAGAGAAGGTGCAATGGCATTCTCGATATCGTCCTCGTTGGTGAGGTACGTTCTTTCTTATCTTTACTCCTCACTGGCGATAACACCATCATACGCAGACTGATCCTCGGCATGGCAAGGCTTGGCATCATTATAAATTCTACGGTCGCGTCCGCGAATGGGACGGACTCGTTGCCCTCGTCCGTGTTCCTGTGAGTTCCAATTCTCCATCCGTTCTCCTTTCCCGCTCGCTTCGGAACGCAAAAAAGGGAATATGTACCCATTCATATTCACTTCTGACTCATTGTCTGTCAGACGCATCCGCAGCTAGGTGGAGCGCTTGGTATTTGGCTCTTCACCGGCTACGTTGTGGGAGGTCACAATTTTGTCGGAAATTGGCGGATGACATCGCACCCAGGCGAGCCGGTGACGCTCGAAGGCGCATTCGCCATGTCCAAACGGGAGTGACCCCTCGGCCTTACGATACCCGCCAACCACCACCTACAACACACGCTCTTTCTCTGGAATTGATTTTTTCTTTTTGGCTTTCTGGTCCATGGACAGCATTGTTCTTTTGGCATCTTGTTTGATTTGATCCGTATCGTACATACATTCCTAGCATTACCTGACCCAGTCGTGATCACCGCATACCCTCATCACGCGCAATTGCATGTACCTCATCTACCGTAGATCTCCGTCCACCGCATCTTCGTCTTCCATGCTTTCTTTTTTTCCGTTCTGCACATCTTTCGCTTTGTCGTGTCACTTTCTTTCCCGCATATACATCCGCACGCTTTAGCCATCTTGTTTCACAGCAACGTTGCCCCTCATTTCCCTTTTATTTTCTTGTCCCATCATGTGTGTTTATTCCTGGACCCTGACTCCCCTAATTCTGCAGCGGGTGTTTCCCATCGCTGTTTCTTTTTGTTCCATTGGATTCTATCGGCAAGATCATCAACTTCTTTCTCCGTTCTCTTTCTCACCTCTCGCTCTTTTTTGGTTTTTTCTGCATACATACATGTTAGGTTTATTAGATTTATTTGTTGACGTGGTTCGCATGCATTACCATTGATCATCTCAAGATTCTGTTCCGCTCGTTGGAGCATTACTGTGCCGCTATCGATATGTAATTAATTGATCGTCTTGTGCTGGATAGAATTTCGAGGCGGCGCTGGTATCGTCCAGGCACATGGCGAGCATGGATTTGGATACAAAGTTTAATGGTACAGGATGAGACGTGTTTGAAGGGTGTTTCCACTCGATGTACGACAGCCCCGCATCCTATCATCGTCCTTCGAGTCGTACCATGTGATTGTGAGACGTGTTTGACTAGTCCCGTTGGACCGTCGCCCAGGTCATCACCGTCGTATGATGGACGGCGAATACGCAAATAGTTTGTAGTTTTAGTTTTACCCCCAAACGGGCTGGGGATCCCCGGCAGGTGCGTGTGCCATGTCTGCTAGTACTACTACTAGCAGTGCTATATACGTCACGGTTTCCTTTCACGATCTGTCCCGAAACCCTTGTCTGTCCTTTTAGGCATGAGCGTAGATAGATGACGGGGATCAACCCACTGCCAAACGGTGGGGGCGGTGCTACAGAAAACAAACTTGAAACGGCAGCATGGAGACGGGAGGACGGCGCGCGGGGCATCACGGGATCGGGCAAGGTCAAGGGGGGACATTCTCCCGGGGAGTTGGGGGTTCGGCCGGACGGACGGGAGGCGGATCTTTTTTTTTAATGAAAAGGGCCACCCTGGGACGTGAATGCGGGTTAGCGCTACGACTACCCTGAGTGTGACTCGCTCCGGGGGTAAGCCCCGACGGGAACCCGCCTTTGGCGACACGAATCACGATCGAAATCGGGAGGGGACGCCACGCGCAGTACGTATGTATGTACGTGTTGCCAGGTCGTTTGTAACACTACTAGTACTGGTATCGTCGAATCGTTGTTCGGTCAACTTGAAGGCAAGTACTAGTGTGGTGACGTTGGACCGCCACAACTCGACAGCGCGCGCCAGGATGACAGCATCCCGTGCCCGTCGCGGACGGTCAGTTGCCACCAGTTTCCCCTCGAGAAACACGTCTCGCTATCGTGAGGACTCGGTACGCCATCTTCACCTCCCCGTCAACTCGAGTGCTACCGTGACGTACCAGTGCTTTTCATCTCACGCGTGCAGTCGCTTCATCTGAGTCGATTTCATATCCGTCCCCCCTCAACTGTCCCGCTTCTCGCCAGGGTCTGAGATCTTCTTGGCCCACTTTGATCCCGGGGGTGTATTCTTGTTCTTCTACACACGTAGCGGTATTGGATGCCCCTCTGCTTCTCCCACCGCCTTATCATCGCCCCCCTTCAGCCGGAGGGGACCCAGTGCACGGAAGAGGTCATGGTGTTGCTTCAAGTTGGTTCCGCCTCTTCTCACCGGATGGGATAGATGTTATGAAGGTCGGTGGGTCAGATGTTTACAAGCGAACGGCTTTACCGAACGTGTGATGGACTATTTCGAGCTGCAGCGATAAAGCATATATGGACCACAGGCGAGCCTGACTCATCTCGCTCAGCGACCTTGTCTGGCCCATCAACGTGCTCTGCGATGACAAGAAAGAACTTGAGCCAAGCGTCCCCTGCCGGTAAGTAAGCGTCAACGGGTACGGTGGCGTGATGTACCGACGGCGATAATAGATGTCAAGCATCCAGCACCGTCGGTTATCAGGATCATCGCTGGGAAACTATTCGACCCATATACACTAACGTTGGCGGAAAAGCAATTGATCAGGGTGAGCAGGACGACGGGACGCATACTGGACGTTTCGGCGTACGATCCGAACGCCGAATCCCCTAACGCGTTGGGATGGGATACCTGCGATGACCGTTGGAAAGATGAAGAAGTGATTGACTTGAGCGGGATGACAGTCTTGCCCGGGTTCGTCGATGCGCATGTCCATAGTGAGTTACCGTCTTTCTCCTCAATGACGTAGTCTGAGCCTATTTCCGATGCAGTGTTCCTCTATCCCTATTCAGAGGTGTCCTGGGAGGACCAGCTGACCAAGGAGTCCCTCGCCGAACGCACGATCCGGGCGACAGTTCACGCCAAGCGGACGCTTTTGGCGGGGTTCACGACCGTGCGGTACGTCATACGTTTGTGTTGCTTTGTTGCGTTTGGGGTGTGGGGCCTATTTTACACGGATGGCATTGGTTGCCATGACGTGCGACAGTCCTTACCCCTTTCTGTGTCGCTTGTCGACAGATGTGGCCCTCCTTACCCTACCTCTCGGCGTTGCCTGCCGTGTATGACGGAATCTGACGTCGCTCGCGTGTTGGCGCGATCCCCCCAAGCCCCACTAGTGTCCTCACTCGCTCACACGGGCCACGTATACCCATTGTTGCAGTGACCTCGGTACTGAAGGCGCAGCTGACGCCGACGTTGCCTTGCGCAAATCTCTCTCAAGCTCCCGCGTGCGTGGCGGTACAACCGACGCGCTCATTCCCGGCCCGAGATATTTCTGTGCCTCTCGGGCGATCGTACCCACAGGTAGCTATGGTACGTCAATCGTCCCATCAACATCACCCTCTCGTTCGATTCCAGACTCTCGGGTCTTGGTACCACTCCCCCTTCTTTCCTTTTTCATTTTTTTTGGGATTCGTGCTCCTTGATCGCCATCTTATTTTCGTTATGTTTCTTTAAATAACATTATTTATTTTGCCGACTTTCATTTCCCGCGTTGCGTGCTTCCCCATCGCCCCTTTTGCCCCGCATATGTCGTACACCTCTGCTTCTGCAGACTTCCCTCTTATCGTTGCAAGTCCGGCTGTGTGGACTAAGTGGAATGCGGACAAATTCTAGGATCAAGAGAGAGATGATTGACGGTATCGTACAGGTCCCAAGGGCAACATCCACCTTGATAGAGAAGGCGTCGACGGGATCACAGGTGCCCAAGTGGCCGACGGACGCGACGAATGCATCAAGGCCGTCCGCCGCCAGATCGGCGCAGGCGCAGATTGGATCAAGGTTCGTCTGTATGCATCTGTGTATCTCTGTGTGCAAACATTTACGATTCCATGTATTTCAATCCGTTGTGTTGCTGTTTGGGGTTCTTCTCATTCATGGCTGGTTCGTTCGGCGACCATGCCGCATCGGACACGCATCATGGGGTCGTGCTTCGTTTGATACACGTTCCCTTCGCTTCGTCCGGCAATGATGGCGGTCTTGGGCTGTGTTGCGATATGCTGCTCTTTTTGAAATCGGGTGGGGTAGATTTATGCAGGTCAGTGGGTTCGAAGCACGAATAACGTCTTCATTTGGGGTGGCCGAGACCGCCGTTCATTTCCGCTAACATTCATGTGCTTTGTTTTGCGTGTTTTATCTTGGGCATGGGGCTGATGGTGCATTTCGACCATCAGATTACCGCGTTCGATCGCGAATGAGTGGTGTGTCTCTGGACACTGGACGGGTATCGATGCCTACGTTTGACGAGGAAGAGTTGAAGGCGATGGTGGAGAGCGCACACATGTATGGTGTCAAGGTGGCAGCGCATGCCACAAACAGCGCGACGATCGAGAAGCTGGTATCGTTGGGCGTGGATTCGATCGAACACGGCTATGACATTCTGGCGGGGTTGGATGTGGATGCAGACGGTTCTACGGGCGATGCACGGCGGGCGCTCCGAGTGCTTGCGGGGTCCAAGACGACGTGGGTGCCGACGCTTGCGGCGTATTACACGATGGCGAAGGGATCGAGCGAGGTGGGGAGTAAATGGGCGCGTGCAGCGGAGGCGTTCAAGGCGGCACTGGAGGAAGGGCTGGAGAACATTGCGTGCGGAGGTGATACAGGGGTTTTTTCGCACGGAGAGAACGCGCTCGAGATGGTGCTGATGGTACGTTTGGGTGCAGACTGGCGTAAAGTGCTGAGGTGGGGTACCCTGGGGGGATGGACGTGCGTGCGGTCGATGGAGTGGGAGGGAAAGCGGGGGGCCGCCAGGTTGGTCAAGGTGGGTGCGGAGGTGGGAGAAGAGTGGCAGGGGGACAACGAAGTGCCGTTTGGAGCGATTCGACGGGGGTTCGCTGCGGATGTGATCGCGACGTGTGGTGATATCGAGCGGGATTTCGAAGGCGCGGTGTCCGCGGAGAGCATTCAGTTCGTCATGAAAGCCGGGCGGGTGTATAAGCGTGACGGGAGGGCCGTGGAATGATCCAGCGTTGCCGCCTCGATGGGCTCGGACTCGAAACGAGGGCTGTTCGTCCTTCTCCGCGGTGTGTTTGGTCAAAACTTTTTTTCTTCTTACGTTCGACGTTGTGGGTTGATAGTAGCCTCGGTTATCTTGCTGATCGGCATTCAGCGTTCGTTTAAGCTCACCCATGGGGATATGGCGACTGTACGCTTTCCCCGACCCCAGCGCGCCGAGATGAACGACGATACTTGCCTAATGCGGTATGTTTGACTCAGACGTGCGCGGGAACGGGTTAGTCATCGACTGTAAAGTCATGTCCAGTCAATTTTCTTCCTTCCTGAACTCCTTCATCCACATTCCAACTCGTCCAATGGAACACGTTTTATTGCAAGACTCGACAAATATTGGCATCCCTATGTTCAATGGCACACGTCAAACTTAGTAGATCGTCTCAAGGCGACGACACCCACCAACTAGTCAGGGCCCTTCGTTACGGTCCTACGACAAGGGCCCGTTACGTTGGTGGAACATCAACTCGGACCATGCCGGTTCGCTGTGAGGTGTCGTTTTGACGCTGAGCAGGGCCCCGGGCTGGCGTGCGTCATTTTCCTTTGTTGGAGTCTCTAAAGAGTAGAGGTCGGTGGGATCTGGGATCTGCCGAACTCGTAGTTGTGGGACAGACATTTTGGAATACTGGATGTAGACGTTGTAGATGCCATTCGGAAATGAACGTGGTTGACCTGGTACATTGACAATTGATTGAGCTCGACGAACGAGGAATGACGCTGCCCAAGGTCAGGCGGGCGCTCAAGCTGATCATCAAACCAAAGCCGGCGAGTACCTTTCCTAGTTTCTCTCGTCCAGCTCGGCGTGGGGGTCGACGAAGCTCACGCTCCCGAACACGCCAGTCGTTCGAAATCCCGACATCGCCGCCCGATCCCCTGTACAAGTTTCCTCACGAATACAGTGCGCAGTCAGTTGTCTGTGCCTCATGACGACATTGACTAGGGCTTTTTTGGTGACAGGTTTCTACGCGGCGCTCGCCGGCACGCCCGAACACACGCCGTGGTCCTCGGCATCCGCAACGAGCCCTCAGGGTGGGAAGGAGACGAGGCGTGATGCGTCTCGACGCAAGGTGAGCTATGCACTCGTGGCATGTTTTTGATACCGCATACATGCATCATCGCTGCATCACACAGACGTGCTTCCGTCAAAGTCACGATCATGACAATAACAGCCCATCCATTGGTCGCTGGACGCCAACGCACCAGAATGACCAATACCTCCAAGTCCCCTCGCCCACGCCCGCGTGGGAATCCAGTGTGAGCATTGGCGTTGGTGACACTTTGTCATGATAGTGTACTGACACACCTCGACGGGAATCTGTTTGAACAGCGGTCGATAAAGCTGGGAACGTCGTTTCGAGCAACATCGTCTCCTCGCGGTCGGCTTGCATGTGTGTCAGAAGAGTTATGTTTGGGGATCCACTTCGTGCCATGTCTAGACGCCTGCTGAACCGTTACTAGAACAGGTTACCGAATATCCGAGGGATGTGGATTCTCCGGGGGCGTTGCTCACTTTTGATGCGAACGGTCTCGACCGTTCCCTGACCCTGCTGGCGGGTCTTTTTTTTCCTTGCGTGACTCACAACCCTGACGAGAACGTTATGTACAGGTCGATTCCCTAGGTCGTAAGCCTGATCGTTGTGATGCGTGCAATGAATCACCACGATCTGATGGCACTGTTTACTTTGACGCCTTGGAGTCGTTCAGCCTATCCCAATCATGTGGCGTAATGAATGCTGACACCGAGGTAAACATCTTAGCCAAAGTATCTGCCTCGTGCTTTCATACCACGTTCATTATCAATAGGTTGCTGGAAATGGCCCGTCGGAGTGGAAGTCAATATCCTTTTTCGTTGCTATTCGTTTTCTTTTGGTGATTTTGCCACCTGACCATGTTCGTATTACAGCGCACCTTTCCTTGCAAGGCAAGCCCAGGGCGACGACAATGCAAGCTCAAAGTTCAATCTACCCTCTTTTCGGATCGAGAGACCATCCCCAGAGGAGACCGAACGCGATCACGGACGCCATCACGCCACGGCGCCGTTTGAGTCAAGGCCGGTGACTCCCATGCATTTCTCGAGCTTGGAATCTTGTTCGGCCCCTGATTTTGACGGAGATGGGGATAGGGTTCCGTGTTGCCGTTGTCGATGGGCTGAAAAGGGGCAGGCGATGCCACTCGGGCGCAAGGGCATCCTTCATGCGGGACGTCTTTCTCGCAAAGACATGGCCGACGAAGAGAAGAAGGAGATCCTGGGAGATGATCCGGCCGCTGCACCTCGAGATGACCATGAAGGATCGGGCGCCGAGGACCGGGACCGGATGCAGGCCGGCAATCGTCGAGTATGGGACAGACTAGGCCAGTTTTATCGGGAGAGGATACACGACAAGTTGATCGCGTGGCGCGACCACGTTATCGGGGGCAGACCTGCGATCGTGGGCGATCTAGCGTATGGAGTGGAACCGAGCTATGGTTGTGGTCGTCTGACCGTTGGAAAGACGTGTGGGTGTACGCCACTGGCCGGCGCCACCGGTTCAGGACCGGTCAAGAGAGCGACGACGACGACGATTGGAGAGGGGACGGAGCGAGAACCGAGCGGTCACGCTGAGAGGCGACGTTTACAGCCAACGCGTGCCCGGCTGACGAGTGCATTTGCTTCACTCACCGGACCGATGTCGACGTCAACCTCTAGAGAGCACAGACGATCGTCTGGACGGCTTATCAAGCGACGACCCGAGAGCACGGCGACGACTGGCCAACGCGACAAGATGACAATATCATTTTCCCCTTAGAGTCGCTCAAATCGTCGGCGGAACGTCGCGCACGACCCGGGAGACTGGTATTCATCATCGAACGGGCGCAGACGGTTCATTTCAGCGGTCTACCACCAAGCGGTGTCTCTTCTGTTCTATTCCTCTGGTTCTTCACATATTCTCTGCACAGCTCATTGCATGGATGGTACCATACACATCGAAGTTTAATTACCGAGGTTTCAATCGCCTTGACGCCTTTTCTTTCCATGTGCGCTTAGTGGCGATGTATAACCTATCTGTTTCGAGAAACCAAGTTGTACACCGAGACACATTGATTAAAATCATATTTCATTACACGAGCAAGCATTCATTCGCGCGTTTCTGGTCGTCGCGGTGTACGCCACGCGATATGGCCAAGGTGGGTCAGATATAGATTCAAGCAGGTATTCTTCCCCTAAACCGGCACGGCAGATATCTCAAAACAGCTTTTCCAACGGATCGATCACGATGCCCATCTATATAAACAATCGTTGGTCAGCGCCATGCCGTCGGAACTATGACCCAGACCACAAAGACACCGAGAAGACAACGTAACGCGATAGCAGCTAGGCGATAGCGATGACGAAGCCCCACACAGGGAGAACACGAGCAACCACCCACGAACGACACGCACCTTGCTGACCACGCGCGGCATCGTCCCCCGCTGGAACCCAACGCGCGTATTCCACTCGCTCCCCAGCGGGACCGCCAACTGCCGTTCAAATTGCGCATGGCTCGTGTACGGATACGGCAGCTCGCGTACGAGGTACTTGGCCGCTTTCTTGTCGCGCTTCTCCGAGACGATTAGGTGTGGCTTGGCGTGGTCGACGCGGGCGGTTGGGGCGATGCCTGGGATGGACTTGACCAAGTGGGGTTTGGGGGCCTGTTGTTTCGTGCCGGCGCCGCCCCAGGAGCCCTGTGGGGGCGAAACGAGGGGAGGGATCAGCGTGTGAGACGGGTCGTGAGGGACGACAAGGGATATGCGGTCAGTGAGACCGGCGGACGTACCCAGCCTGGAAGGGTGGTATCCACCTCGCGAGGCGCATCGGCCTCTGTTTCTTGTCGCTTGGCTTCTTCAAAGGCCTGTATGCCACGCACGAGGCGCCGTGAGGGAGTGAAGCGATTGCGAGATGGATTCGCGTACCTGTACCACGTTGTCGCCGGCAAAGGCGAGTGCGACCAGGTCGCGTTGCTGGAATGCGCGAACACCCTTTCCTGCGTTCTTTGCATCTGTCGCGTGTTCCTGCTCCTCAATTTCGCTCGCGACGTCCGACTCGTCGTCGCCCTTGTCGTGCGGTGCACTGGATGAATCAGCGAATGCCGTTGTGACACTTTCTTTTACTTTCGCCTTGCTTTTCTTGCTCGAGGTACTTGGCGCGGAAGGTTCTGGAATCGTCAGTACATTGTTCGTGTCGATCTCGAGCACTGCGTCGTCCTTGACACGTTCTGTTCCCTCCGCGTGTTTTCCGACTTGCTTTTTGAGCTTGTTCGACGATTTGGCCAGCGCGTCTGCGCCCTTGTACACGCGTACCTCGTTCCGTTTCCGAGACATGCCGGATGACGCTGCAGGTACGAGCCATGGGTTGGGTATAGACGCAGCCGGTGTCGATGTAGACGGGCTGCATGTGGGCGTTGACTCAGGATTAGACATGTCTTGCAACAGATCAGTAGACTGCAGCGTGACGCTGGACGTGTCCGAGGCCAAGGAACCGAGCGACTTGAGAGCACCAGGCGTCGTTCCAGGTCGGAATGAGAGTCGTCCGCCCGTGCGCTCCACCATGGCTGCATCCGTCCGTGGTGCGTCGGCGTCGGCTTCCTCGTCTTCTTCTCTGCCCAACCCGACACCCAGCTCTTTTTGTAGCTCTTCAGCTTGCGCGTCCGCTTCGCGAGCCTGTCTCGCAGCGGCGTCGCGCATAAACTTCATGTTGAACACGGTCTTGCCCTTGAGCTCCGGAAGACCTGCATCATTCTCTACGCGCAGCGCAGCCAGCTCATCAAAAGCACCACGCTTGATCTCATCCTCGTCCCGTTCCTCCCCATCGCTCTCACTGTCCTCGCCTCCGTCGTCGTCGTCGCTATTCTCCCCGCGTATCCGCCGGCGCAGCTTCTCTCCCCGTTCGAGCATCTCGCCAATCGCTTGCCGCTGATCCTGATCGAGCCCCTCACGGCCTTTCATCGCCTTGGCCCACTTACCCGTATTCTTGTGTCGGAGCGTCGCCCGCTCCCTCGCGCGCTGCATCTCCGCCTTCAACCTGGCCTCTTCGTCCTCCTCGTCCTCCTCGTCCCCGTTCCCGTCCAACCGTTCGCGCTGCTTCCTCCGTATTCGTCGATAGGTCTTGCTCTTGATCTTGGCAATCCGCTTCGCTTTTCTGTCCGCACGGAACGCGAGCTCACGCATCATGCGTAGTTCGGCACGCCGTGTGGCAACTTCTTCCACACTGAGATGGGCCATTTTGAGGGCTTCCGTGTGTTCAATATCTTCGTCACGTAGTTGGGCCGATTTGAGGAGCTTGTCGACGGCGGATTCGAGCTCGTTGGAGGGCTGTAGCAAGAAGGTTGTAAGAATAAGAAAGTAAACTGTGCAGATGAGGTGGCTGGCTTACTGTGAATTTTGCTGCGAGTTCGAGGTTGGAGACGCGGCCTGGTTTCTCGGCTTGTAGAGGAAAACTGAGGTGTTCGGCCTAAGATAGGAAGTCAGACGGACGTTTCGCCCGAGGATCGATTTAGCACCTACCTCTTTGATACGCTTTATCGTAGCCGACCATTTGTCCACCTCTTCTTTCGTCTTTTCGTATGCAGCTTCTCGATCGAGACGTTCTTGTGCTCGCTGAGGGAGCGGTGCAGAAAGTGTTTTCGTTTTCGAACTGGACGATGTGAGAAGTTTTGTCGATTTCTTGAGAGCCGCGAGGGAAGAGGAAGACGTCAGCGGGGCAAGGAGGTCGTCCAACTGGAGCGCATTCGAACCTGTACAGAAGTTAGAAGAGTATACATGACATTGATGCACCTCTGTACCTCGAACCCCGAATTCGCTCTCTTCGCCAGCTTCTGTGCGGTCGGCGACACGTCGACGCTTTTTTGGTGCAGCTTCGGTCCCTTCCTTTGGTTTGCGTTTCTGGGCTGTGGCGGGATCAAGCTTTGAGAGAAAGCTTTCGAGGTCGGCGAGCGCTTCGGGTGAGGGCTCTTCAGAGTCAGAAGCCAATATCCGTAGATCGTCTTCCTCGTCAACTTCGCTGTCTTCCTCCTCCTCTTCTTGGTCGTCTCCGTCTCCGTCTTCAGACTCATCACCACCCATACCTACGTCTGTTTTCCCTGCCCCTTGCCACTCTTCTTCGTCTTCTTCTGTCGCATCCGTTGTCTGCACATCTTGTAATTTCTTCTTCGCAGACTTGGAATGTGGTTCATCGTCATCTTCCACATCCGCACGTCCGTCAAAGATATCGAGAACATCAAAGAACTCGATTGAACCATCTTTGTCCATCTCCTCGTCCTCGTGTTCATCTGTGTCCTCGTTTTCCGAGACAGATAGCAAATTGTCTGATTGAGCATCAGAGTCTTCATTAAGATCTACCTCCTTGACCACATCTCTCTTCTTGTTCAGTGAAGCATTTTTGCGCGTAGCACCTGGGTGGGCGGACTAGACGAGACTGTCCAGTCAACGTTAGATAGAAGACGCAAGGACGACACGCACCTTGCGCACAAACGCCGAACCCGCAAAGTCCTCTTTGTCGCTCTCCTCGAACGCATCCTCGCTGTCGATTTCCTCGTCGTCCTCTCTGTCCACCTGTCCACCGTCCTCGTCCTCGTCATTGCGCATCAACCGCGTGCGCAGCTTCTCCATCGCTTCATGACCCAACCCCGCGAGGTCCATATCCTCATCCGAGCCGTACCGTCGACCCTCGGTTTCGTGACGGTCGAGCGAGAGCGCGACTTTGGCACGACGAACTTTGGCTGGGGCATACTCGTACACGTCGTCGATGGTACGCGCCTTGTCCTGTCCCTTGACTCGTCTTATTCGATCTCGTCGTCTGCTGGACGACGAACGGTCCTTTCGCGGTCCTTTTGATGGTGTGATGGTTCTGGTCATGGTCCAGGAGGGAAAATGAGGTTCGCTCGGGAGATACCGTCCGTGCCAGATTTAGAAGGTAGTATTCAAGCGTGTAGGCATAGAACATCGAGAGATACAAGCGTATAAGAGTCCATCTCTACAAACGAAACGCTCCTCGAGCGCGGTCTCCCCCGCGGAAATCCTCTGGCTCTATGTCCAGAGCGTCTGAAGCCCTCAGTGCTTCTATCTCGTCTCTGGATGTCCAGTGGTGCGAGGCAGAGTTCACGTTTCTAAAACGTCTTCGGGTGTTCCAAGCAGCAGCGACATAGCCGACAGTCGAGTAGAGGAACTCTGAGCAGACGTCCCAAATCTCGCGTGCATGTGTGAAAGTAAACTTGGGCAGCTGGTCGAAACCCTGCTGGCGGAGTACG
>JBBPOD010000141.1:0-28691 GCA_038091255.1 Tylopilus intermedius | reverse complement strand
CCATGATTTTCTCCTCGCACAGGTTCGGAAACCTGACACGTCACGCGGACCTCATCCTGTGCGTTCCCTCTCCCTCGGACACGGCGCGAGCTGACTGATCTCCCCATCAGGTACATGGACGACGGTGATATTCAGGAAATGGGTACACACGAAGCGTTGCTAGCCCAGGACGGCGAGTACGCGCGGATATGGCGTATCCAAGCCGAAGCATACTTATAGCCTATCGTTGTTACACGACTGAGTAAAGGTTGTAAATTGCGTTTTGTGCGGGTTACAGAGTACACCATGTAACAAAAGGTCCGATCAATAGAAGTAATAGAACTTCCGCAAGTGGTCCGTAGAGCGTGCGACTTACTGGTCAATGCCACTGAACATTGGTACGGTCCACGTTCAAGTTCAAGTTGTTGCCACCTAGTAACGGCGCAGCCTGAGTAGCGCCCTTCAAGTTTCCCATCTAAATTTCGTCGCTCGACCATGTTGGATACGGCTTGAAGACGTCGAGTTGCAACGTTGCAGGCTAGCTCAACATAGTACTCCACCGGTACCCTGCTTACTAGTACCCTGTAGTAACCCCGAGGTATTTTATCTGGGCGATTTCGTGTTCTGATCCTTCTCGCACTGTTTTCCGCTGACCACGAAGAGTCATGATGTTAGGATTACGCCCTAACCCATCGACGCCGACTGTATTTCGATCTGTCACTCCTCGGGTAACACTTCAATGCGACAAAGTTGCAGGTACAGTTTAACCTTGCCCGACGGGCGTTCCGCCCTGTCAGCCACCGGTGCCACGATGCGCTCTCCGTAGACGGAGGCTGCTGGTTAGCCTCCAGGCTCCATCTCGATCTGGATTTTTGGGATTGCGGCTGACGCCCTCACGGCAAGTATAAAAAGGTCGCTCGCTCAGAGCCTCATCCTCTTTCTTTCTTCTTC
This sequence comes from Tylopilus intermedius, assembly GCA_038091255.1. Classification (NCBI taxonomy): domain Eukaryota; kingdom Fungi; phylum Basidiomycota; class Agaricomycetes; order Boletales; family Boletaceae; genus Tylopilus; species Tylopilus intermedius. The sequence goes on along the minus strand of JBBPOD010000141.1, from coordinate 27,761 downwards.
ATTCATTCCTTTTTTTTTTCCTTTTTTTTTTCTTCGCTCTTTGCTCGGGTTCCAGCGAGTAGAGTGTCTTCGGCGATGGCGCGGCACTTCTGGACATCGGCAGGCTCGTCGTTCGGTTGCCGTGTGCAGTAAGCTCGTCCATAACGTCTTCCTCTGATACTGATATGCGGCATATGTCAGATGTCGTCAGTCTCTTTCCAGGAGTGGCTTGGGATGTGAGTACCGTTCATTGGACTCGCGCTCGCCGTTCTGACGTCGGATAAACGTTGTAGCAGCCCGTCGAGGGCCAGACAGCGACCCTCTCTGTCACGGAAACCAGCACAGAGGGTCGAACGCACGATCCCGGCCCTTCTCTGGGTCAATAAGTCCTGCGACCGTTCTCATGGACGACAGTGATGGCAGGATCACGCCAGTCTGCCACTGACAAACTCTCAATGATGACCACGAGCTCCCTTGCCCGTTGGGGGTCCTTGCAAGGTCGTCATCAAGCCTGGCGTCAGTGGAGTTACTACGTCCGACACGACGGCGATCCGACGCAGCCAGTGTCGCTCGCCCAGAAGACCTCCCATCGCCATATACCCCCCTTTCCCCTCTTTTTAGTTGCGGTACAATTGAGAAACATGGTACGCAGTTCCACTTCTGGCGTCGTATTACAAAAAAAAAATCAGAAAAGTTAGAGATCCCATGGTACGATCCTTCAGCATGATCGAGGGACCTTCCTTACAGTCCCTTCTTCTTTCCTTTGTCTCTACGGGATTATGCCTGCATTCGGTCTTTCCCAACGCTCACCACTCCTTGCGGGCAAAAAAAATCAGAGAATGACAACCAGAAAAAAATTTCAGGTACGCTCTGCACAATGCCTCGCTTAGATCCTTGTGACATGACTTGGTCAACAGCTTCTTCTCCAACTATCGTCGCTCTCTGTTTCGGTTTTCTTGGTACGGTTCAAATTTCAGACACTCGCACACTGATCATATCTAACACACCATTCTCATCTTCAGGTACGCCATGTTTGCGATGATATCCTCTAGGTTGCGCTTCTGAAATATATGGAACGCCAGTCTTCTGCTTGGCTTAATGTATATTCCAACTGTCGTCGCTCCTTTGGATCCGGTTTCTTTCCTTCTCAGTAACGGTACGGTGACCGAGTTGACTTGGACGAATTGATTGATCCTCGTAGAAAAAAAAAACAATCAGAAAACCAGAAAACTCACTAAATGTTTCTTTTCTTCAGGTATGTACTACTATGACGCATTCATCACTCCTCTGATGATCCTGATCATAGTCCCTTTTCTTCTTTCTTTCAGGTATGTGATACATCTTCGACACTGCTGACGTGGCCGGAACAAATCTGTTTTTCTGCCCAGCAGTAAAGTTCCAACTATCGTCACTCCTTTTGATTTGTTGTTTCGGTTACTTCCAGGTAACGTTCCAACACGCACTCCGATCCCCATACGCTGATGCATCACATGCAAGAAATTTCCATAAAACCCCAAAAAATCAGAAAATTCGCGATAACCCACGGAACGATGCACAACAGTACTCGACACCCGTCTACGTCGTTTGCACAATGCGCCATCGCAAAACGAGCTCTCATCGATTCGATCTTAACGCTTCTCGGCCATATCTTTCCCACTCCTCGTTGCCTGAGCACTTCTTGCGATTTAGCACCCACTTCGGTGTGGAGGAAATCCCTGATGTGTTCGCTGATCCTCCCCTACCTGTGTTCCGCCTCGGCCGACGGTGGCGTGCCGTTCTCAAGATTGGATCTCGGTTCTCGTGCATGCAGGCTTGCTCTAACTCAGCTCTATCGTCGTGACGTTGGACTCGACGCCTCGACAAGGTCCTGGCTTCTCGTCCCCGCCATGACCGAATGAAACCGTATGACACGTTTTGGGTGTGGTCTTCGTACCCTTACGTGCGCCTTGTGTGTTGGGCGAGTCGAGCACTGACGTGATGGTGGCTGGCACTGGCTGCATGCTACCCGAGCTCTCCCTTGGTGGTTGTTTGGTACGTAGATGCGATTGGTTGAGATGTCATTTCGTGGACTTCTCGCATCAAAATCCACATGATAATATAAAGATTTCAAAAAAAAAAAAAAAAGGTTCGAACGCCCTGCTCTGAAGTAGAATTTGTTCTTGGACATGGTACGTCCTGGTGCCCTGTGTGGCAGAAGATGCTACTAGCTTAACTAACTAACCCACGCTCGGATCTCGGCTGTCAAGCGCACCCGATTGAACTCGACTCCTCGACAGGTTTTTAATGCTCGAGTGACAACTGACACGTTCTAGATCTACCATACATATCCCCTCGGACTTGCCGATCACTCGCTTGGAAAGGTCCGAGGCCGAGGAGCTTCGATGTAGCGCGCCACAGTTGAGTTATTATGTCTGACATGTTTCAACGCTGCTTGTTTTTCGGTAAACGACGCGTACAGCAACCTCATGATGGTACCATGCCGATTCGAACGACGCCGAGGACACAGATGGGCTGACAACACACAGGTTCATCCACGAGACGTCCGTTACCCTGGTCGGATACGTCGTCTGTATGGCGTGCCAAGAATTCATCTCCACGGCCATTGCATTCGAGCTCGAGTGTGGCGCCGCGCCCATGCACGGTCGCTGCAGCCAGCGGCCACCGATCAGGGGCCCCACAAGACTGATCAATGAACCTATGGGGTAGCAAGCCAGTCTAACCCCCCACGCCGATCCGTCGTCCCGGCCCTCCACACCGTACCACCTTTTCTTTCACACCGTTTCGGCAACCCACAGCCGATGTCCGATGACGTATGCTCACACTGCCCGAGGTACGCCGTTCCCGGCAACCTACTAATGCATCACCCCTGGCTATCTCCGAATTCGGATATCCCACAACGAGGTACATGAACTGTTATCGGATCGTGGAGTGGATGTTGGAGTGGTCTGATAAGTCGAGCGAAGTGCGGTCGGACCACTGTTGAAGCGGTGGCGGCGTATGATCGGTGTCTTGATATTTTGGACCGGGTAACCCGACCGGCTCGCGGATCGCGTTAATGGAGTGCTGTACACGTGAATTTAAACGTGGTCTAGCAGTGGCGATGACGACGGGCGTACCTTGCAGCTTATCAGCTACCGTGGAGTAAAGGGGCTGAAAGGATCAAAAGATGGTAGCAGGTAAACCCCAAGGCCCGGGAGAAATGCTAGACACGCGGAACAGCGTCTCTGTTTGCAGTCATGATGTACACCTCAGGAGAATAAAGACCAAGAAGGGGACATATACAGAACAGGTCTAGCGCTATACAGCTCAAACAGGTGACTACATGTAGGACCAGGTGAGTAAATGAGCAAAGCAGTACACATGAACGAGCGAAGATAAAAGGAATAAACAACACGCAATGAACATCCCCAACATCCCAAAATCGACGGTGACTACGAACTTGCACGTTCGGCTGGTGGGTGCTGCGTCGATATTTGCTGCAGCTTCTTGAAATGTTCAAACAACTGTTGAACGCTCTCCGGCTCTAGTACCACCTTGGTTCCGTCACACCGAGCTTTCTTGGAAAACTCGCTGCACAACTCATTGATGTCGGCATCCTACCACCGAACACATTGAGACAAGCGCTCGTTCAAGTAAGATGATACCCACCTTGAAATGAGGATTCTGCGTAATAGATCTCCACGCTTTCAACACCTCAATGTTCTCCGGGCTCTCCTTGGTCCGCGGGAATTTTGAGCCTTGACAGGATATCATGTCTCCATCAGATGTCTTACGTAGCGCCGGGTTGGCCTCAGTGAACGGCGATGGGCCTTCCGCAGCAATGTGCTTTGCCATGTCCGCCCGTGTCAAGAGGACAGGACGACATGCAGCGGCGTTGGCACCTGGCGTAGACTCGGATCCAGATGGAGGGCTCTCTCCAGGCTGTGATAGCGTCGACCAACTGAATGGACTTTGAGACGTCGATGTGCTCGGCGATGACGCATTCGAGTTCGGAGTCGGTGACGACAAGGGTTTCTGAGAGGCACTGGAAGATTTCACACCGTTGGCATGTGTTACGGGCGAGATGGACGTGCTGTCCACCAATGCGTTGAAATCAAGCGGGCCCTGGTTACCCATGTAGTTGCCCCCAAACAATTCGTCCAGACTATGGTTTGAATGCAAAAAATCATTGTGTCCGTTGTTTTGAGGGAATGATGTGGATTGGACTGGCGATGTCCATGAGTTGGAGGGTGAGGAAAAGTTGAAGGCGAAATGATCAAGGGAATTAGTCGAAGAGGTGGTATTAAACGACGACGTGGAGGATGGCTCGTCCACAAAGGACATGAGAAGTGGATTGTTGGCGATCGTCTTGTACGACTGCGGCAAGGCATACTGCCCAAAGGGAGATGAGGTCGTGTCTGTTTGCATGGGGACTTCCGACGGTTCGTCCAGCACATTGAGCATGGATGGATCAAAGGTCGTGAGTGAACTCCAGTCGATATCTGATCTGAACTCAACATGACTCGAAGGGGTTTGAGAGGAAGCGGACGCGGGAATGAAAGGGGAGGGCGTGCCAAAGAAGCTGAAAGGGGCAGCGTGTTGTTGTTGCGCGGTTGAACTCGGAGCTGGAGCGGTCATTGGTGCCGGCTTTGGGACGGAAAACGTGAACTGTGCCTGTTTCAATGCTAGGTTTTCTTCCTGGAGGCGGGATAGGAGGTCGCGCAGGTTCGAGTTTTCAGCTTCCGTCGCCTCGTTTTTCTCTTCGAGCGCTGCCACCTTGTCCTCCAACTGGGAAAGATGAGGCGATTGAGATAGGGGCAGTGACATGGCAGACTCACATCCTTGACATGCTTCTCCTTGCGCTCTCGAAAGGCACGCTGGGCTGCTCTATTCTGCTCCTTGCGCTTGAGGAGACGGGACTCGTCTTGCTGTGGCAACGATGAGACGACGAAGCGCTTGCGTAAGGTGCGTGGACTCACGTGGGGGTTACCGGTCGATTTGCGTCTCAACGGCGGGGACTTTTTGGAGTCATCGGCTGGTGGAGAGGATGAGAGGGCAGAGATCGGAAGGGAATGCGACGAACCGGTATGCTGGTTCTTTGAGCTTGGACCGGGTTCCATGTCGTCGCTGCTAGCCTTGCGCTTCAGAGGGGCGTCGTCGGCATCGCTGGGGCGTGCATTGGGGGAGTGACTACTGGAAGTGGCGTCGAGGTTTCCGGGTGGGCTGGGACTGCTATCGGCAGAGTTGGAGGAGAGTCGTCGGCCAAGTTGGTTGACGCTGTGATCGGTGGAGTCGGTGGTGGCGAACTGTTTCTGGAGGAGAGCGAGGAAATCGTCGTCTGGGAGCTGAGAGAACTGAGCGGGTGCTTGAGCGATGTCCCAGAGGGGAGCGGAAAAGTTCATGGTCGACTCCTGAACTTGTCGTCGTCGAAAGGAAAGCTATTGATAACCTTTATTTTCATTTATTTTATTTTACACATTTCGCATGCAAAATAATCCGGCTGGCAGGTTGCGTGTGTCCGTCGGCATGCTGTCGTTGGCGTCGGGTCAAAACCACTTCCGTTATTTCATCAAGTCCTCCCTCCTAACACCGAGTCGTCGGGTCTCTCGGCTGTCATCATACAAAATGACTCGTCCTCGGACTCGCTCTTCTCATTTCGGTCACTTCACCGTCACCCGGATCCGTCGCTCCAGCGATAAGCAGTACATCCCAATAGTATTCAGAAGGAGCGAATGGACGAGAGCTCAATGTACAGATGTGAAGAAAGATGGTGATAGCCTAGTGAGAGTGATGATGATGATCCATATTTACTAAATTATCGTTGCGCCATACGAGATTACGTCTCATCTGGCGCGTGTTAGGACAAAAAATGGGTATCACTGTCCGAGGAATTGATGTCGGCAAACAAACATCCGCGGCCGAAAGAAAACGAAAGCACTCACATAGTACTCGATTTCCAACTGTCGCGATCGCCGTCAACGTCGTCGATCATGTCATAATAAAAGTAATCACTTACGAATAGAAAGGCAACCTTTCGAGGCCAGAGAATGTGTAGCCCGACCGGGTTGTACAGCTGCGTGTTGAACTCGTCGATTTTCTGTTTCAGGCGCCGCATCTCCTACAACCATGTTGCCTGTCAGGCATCATATTAACAAATATGTCCAATTCCGCACCTTGGTGTAATGTGACGTCAGAACCAGAGTTGACAGTTGCAGCGTGACAACTGCTAAAAAGTTGTCTACGAACGCATGTCGTGTACTATAAGCCGATATCAATATCTCGTTGATCTCGTTGATCGTCTGGTGAAACTGGGTTGGCGTAACCTGCCAACAACAGTGAAGCATGAATCGCCATGCCACGCAACTGAGCCTCGGAACCACCTACCCGTCCCTCCAATTCGAGGGGGAAAACCGGGGAAAACTGAATTAATTCCCCGCCCGCATAATCTCGTTCGATGCGAACTATTTCGCGTGGATGATGAACACCTATTTGACCGACCGGAGGTGTGCCATACGCCGAATTGGGCGGCGGCGGTCCAAAGTAATACGCCGAATGTGGAATCTGCGGACGTCGACGACTATGATATAGATGTTCAATACCAGGAAAAGAGAACCAATACGACACGTACCTCTTTTGCAGTATCTCGAACTTTTTCGAGTTGAGCGTCGAGTAATAGTCGGATGCATACAGCTCATTGTTGTCCGTGGGCGGATCGATCTCGTCCCAGGGCTGCGGCGATGGTGACTTGAATTCGATACGCGACGATCGTGCGTTGAGTCTGGCCAACCCAAGTGTCCGCCACCGCTCCTTCTCGTTCATCTCCAAAGACTGGTCGCCACCATGTGCGCTCCCCGACGCATGCGCAAAACCAACGTCCTCTTCAGCCTCACCCGTTTCGCCTTCGCCCTCCCCATCGTCTTGCGACCGTGCCTTGCCGTTATGCCGCAGCGGATGCCACACCTCACCGATATCCTCCTCTTGCATCACAAGGACCTCCTCCTTCCTCGATACGTTCCCATCCGTGCTCGTGCCCGGCCGCAGGTGTGACGACGACGAAATCCCGGTTTTGTCCCCCGGCGCCTTGACGTCTTCTTCGACCACCACATCAATGACGACCTCCCCCACTCGCTCCGCGCGCGATCGACAACGCACCTCTTCAGACGGCCGTGAGCTCTCCAAACTCGGTCGTCCACCCAGGCCTTCCATATCCGCCTGCGTCCACGACGTCGCCGCAGACGACTCCCCCATCTCCAACGGCCCCCTCATCGATGACTGTGACCGCGACCGCGATGGCGACCGCGAATCCAGATCCAGGTCCACATCCGAGCGCGTCCGCGAGCCGCGTGGCGACGCACCCCTCGACGACCGGCGAGACGCACCCACGCCACTCCCTTCTCGGTCTCGGTCTCGGTCTTGGTTTCGTTCTCGTTCTCGGCTCTCGACCAGGCCGTGTTCGTGTTCGTCCTTGTCTCCATCTGTCTGCCCGTGCGGGCGCTCGTCCTCGCTGTTCTTCTCGGCGCGGAGCATCCCCGGCTCGACAGCGATACCCACCCGCGCTCGCACTTCCTCCTCGTCCTCGTCCTCGGAGGTCGTCACCGCCACGCCGACGCCCACCTCTTCAACGTCCTCCTCCAACCCTCCGTCTCCTCCCTCAACCCTGTCTCCACAGTCATATCCATTCCCAGTCCACGACGACAACCGATCCAACGCATGTTTGACGGACACGTGCTCGAGAGACGTCATCACAAGGCGGGACACATAAGAGGGGGAAGAGAAGCAGCGTTCACGTTGGACAGCGACGGGGCGTGGTTGTTATATATCAATTGAACGGCGTGATAGCGTTTGGGGGGTGGCTTGATCGAGAAAAATGCCTAGAAGAAAAAAGGACTCGTGGGTGTGAGTGAGCGTGTGTGTGTGTAGGGCACGCGCGGGACGGAACGGTGCTGAGATGGCAACAAGCCAGAGACGTGCGTGACCGAATTGGTTAAAGCGCAGAAAAAAAAAAAACACGTCGAACTTGTCAGCTCGCCGCAAACCATCCCACAAAATTGGGGGAAAAAACAACTTCAATTCTCTAGAAGACGATTGCAAAACAGGCTACATGTACATATGTGCGGTAATACATAAAGTGGCTTCGTTCTTTGCAAATGCACAATAACCTTCATAGCGTTTCATTTCTGTCATATAAGTATGGGTCCCGCAATACGTACAGAACAAGATTAGGCAGGAGAGGGATCCTTCTTTTCATGCAAACGTGGTGGTGAAGCAACAGGTCGCGCAGTCGGAGATCCAGCAGCTGGATTCATCATATCCACCAACTTGCCCCTCGACGGCGGGGTCGGCGAGCGTCGATCAATTGCCATCCTATCGTCAGTGGGCGACGGAGCAGTCGACGCAGGAGATAGCGTCGCAATAGGAGGCAATGCAATCGGCGCAGATGAGCCGTGACCAGCACCGATCGGACGCGGGTGAGGGGGAAGAGACACAGAGATGGGCGGCGGACTGGGAGGGTACGGGTGTCCGGCGTCAGCGTGCTGACGGGATTCAGGTGAATGAGACGCAGGCTGCGTGCGGAAAGGGATCGGCGAGGGTCGCGAAGAGGGGACTGGGGTGTGTCGGCCAGTGGGGGAAGGCGGTCCACGCTTGATGGGATCAACCCGTGTGCGCTTGTTCTCCAGTTCATCTACACCAGGACTCAATGGACGCTTGAGTGGAGCTCCGCCAGGCGGAGAAGGACGGCTACCAGAGGTGGATACCGAGCCCCGATGGGATATCCCTGGTCGAGGGGATGTCGCCGTATGCCTGCTCCCATTCGACAACGTAGGCGAGTGCATTGGTGCGCTATGGGACTGCGACAGATGAACAAGTGCGTCTGCGACGCCCTCGTCGTAGTCTTCATCCACGACGCGCGTAGGGGGACGAGGAGTAACACTAGTCGGAGATGGCTGTAGAGAGCGGCTGCCAGAGCCGGTGGAGCTCGAAGTTTCTTGCGCTTCCTTGGCGGGGAACGACCCGAGTTTGAATGAACCGGATGCGCTCGCAGACTGGTCCTCTTTGGGACGACGCGGACGCCTCTTGCGCTCCTTCTTAGGAGCATCTCCTGGAATCGATCCCGCTACACTCTGCGTATCCGAATCCTTCTCCTTGACCTGTTTCCTCCTTCGATCCTTGGAATCGGGAGCAGGGGTCGAGTTAGGAGACTCGGACATGTGTATGCTGCTGCTCGTGCCGCTCGTGTGAAGAGGGACTCGCGGGGGACCCTCCGGTGATGTGGCCATTGTGATCGATTGTTGACGTTCAGGGACCGCTTCCGTCTGTCTGGGGGTCTCGCGCGCGTCAAATCGTGCAGGATCGTATCGCCAGTGTCCACTCTCGCCCGGCCCTGAAGGTGCAGGTGGGGGCGAACGAGGGTGAGGGGGGCAACTAGGAAGATTCGAGTCCCACAGCGCCCTTGTAGGGTGGGCACTGGGATGGGCAGAACGTGGCGAGGTTTCCATCGGGCTCGTGACACGGTGATGCGGTCCAGGGGACCGCGACGGATAGTACGGCTGCTGCGTGTGATGACCCGGGTACTCTGGCCGACCACGATCCCAGTCGCGATGGTGCTCTGGTGGCGGCCCACGACGTTCCCATGGCATATCACGCTCACTCGCTCGCAAGGGCTCACGCGGATAAGGAGAGCGCGGTGCAGTTGGCCCGGCAGGGCCAACAGGTTGACGACCGGAGGGTGGGTACGTCTGGAATCCAGGCCCCGGGGAACGGGCACGCGGAGGAGGCGGAGGCGAAGCAGATGTGGACGGCGCACGCATAGGACGATTAAAATATTCCTGACCATGTCCATTCGTCGCGCGTGCAGCTGAGGCGCGCAATTCCTCGGTCGGGACTTGAGGTTGTGGCACAGGATGATGCAAAAGCAAATTCTGGTGGCCAGCCGGGCCGCGCGTGGGAGGCTCGCGAGGCCCAGAAAAGTCACGAGGATGAGGTGGACGGTCCACGTCCATCGGGGCCAACGGTGTGTGGGAAGGAACATGGCGTGACTCGTCGAGGACGACAGGTGGCGGCGGACCTCCTCTGAATGGCCCAGGCGAGGACCGACCTCCAACTGGTGCAGGCGGCGGTGGCAAATGAACATTATCTCCATTGGAGGGTCCACGGGAATCTGATCTGAACAAAGGACGCGAGGCGCTGGACGTCGATGAGGACTGCAGGAGGAGAGGGGGGCCGGTGAGACCGGGAGGAGGTACAACAGCGCTTGCATAAGCAGTCGGGTGAACATCCTGTGGGCCAGGTGCGGCAGGCAACTGTCCCCCCGTAGCTTGTGCGTTCTTCAACAGCTGCAGACGTTGTGATATCACATGATTACCAGGATCAAGTTCGCTCGCTCGTGCATAGGCATCGATGGCATCCGAGATCTGGTTGTTGCAGCTCTCGTAAAGGCTTCCAAGATCAAACCAAACCTCGGAGATGTATGGGTTGATCCTGATGGCGCGCGAATATGCGTCCAATGCGTCGCGGAACTGATTGATTTGAAAGTAGAGTACTCCAATGGAGCACCAGAATGTGGGATTGCGTCCATCACGATAGACGGCCTGTTGATACGCTTCGTACGCCTTGTTGTATTTTTGCCCCGCCATGTAAGCACGACCGAGGAGATACCAGCTTTGGGCATCCGATGGGTCTGAGGAAACGATGAGTGGAGCTCCGAGGGGCGGAAGCTACAACTTACCAGCCTCGAGACTCTTGGTAAGATACTGTATGGCAAGCTCCTGATTCTGGAAGGAGGAACCGTCCTGGTGATAGAGCCAGCCAAGTTGCTGAAGCACCTTGGCGTGTCCTGGATTGTCAGCGACAACACGTTCGTATGCGTCTTTAGCGCGGACATGCTGGATGAAGATTAGTGTCCATGTGTGAATCGAGTCAAGGGAACAATAGACTTACGTCTTTTTGTTGTTCAAAAACGTGGCCGATCTGGAACCAGATATCGGCATGAGCGAGGGGACTAGGAGGGTTTCGAAGGATCCGGTCGAAACAGGAGAGTGACTCGTCGTATTTGCCTTGCTGTTTATAGATGATGCCAAGACGGAAAAGAATCTCGTTTGCCTTGTCGAAATCTAGTTCTGCTAAATGAGTACATAAAAGAGCCAGTGGGAAGAGGGGAGACGGCCAACCTTTGTCCATCTTGAGGACGGACGCGAACGCTTCTTCGGCATGATCCAAAGAACCATACCGGTCATAGAGTATCCCGATACCGTACCAGAGTTTGGGATCCTCCTGTGGAGCAAAACATGTTACACGTTGACGTGTGTTAGACTGAAACGGGTATGGTACCTTTGGATTTGGTAACAAATACAACGCTTGTTGGTATGCCGAGTATGCCTTTTGGAGATCATCCTGCATGAGGTAGCAGTGACCTAAAGGGGGAATGGAATCAGCAAGGTGTTGAGACAATACAGAAGGATGTTTACCGAGTGCACTCCAAACTTCGCCGTTGTCTTCTTGGAGTTGAAGCACGCGCTGAAAGTATTCAATGGCCTAAAAAGGAAACCAGTGACATCAGCAATTGAACACGTGAGGAACCAGATCGAGATCCCGAGAATTGGAAGAAAAAATGGAACAATGCGATGTCACGGCGGCCTCCGCGACGGACGTCCTCGGGTTTTAAACCAAAACCAGGATTAGCAGAAACGCTTAGCCTACCTTTGGATAGTTTTCTTTGATCCGAGCGATTCCCGCAACCTGAGTCAGCCCTGACAGGGATAACGGGTTGTGCCGCAGCGCGTTTTCATATGCTGTGATGGCATGCTCAAGATCTCCCATCTGCTCAGCAACGCGGCCTGAGAAACAAGTACGCCTTTAGGTGCACGGATTTTCGGAGAGAGAAAAAAAGTTTAACGTACCAATGAGAAGCCACGTTTGCTCATTGGCAACAGCCAGTTTATGAATCACACTTGAGGAAGCAGGAGGTACGCCGTTTGGCGGCGGCGCATTGGCCACCACGACGGGCGAAACGATCTGATTGGCGGGCGGGTGTGCATGACTAGAACCGTTGGAAAGGGCGGCGGGCGTTGAGGGGAGGTTGGCAGAGCTACCGTTGAGATGAGGAGGGTGGGCGGGAGCGGGGTGGGGAGGATGAGTGATGATGGCGTGGGGGTGAGGGTGGGATGGTTCGTGCATACGGACGTCCCGGTCGGATGGACGGGGTACGTGTCGGTGGGACATGAGTCACCGTGAGGGAGGGAGTACACCGAGTTATGGAGGTGACGAGAAGGGGGAGGGAAAGCTGTCAAACGCAGGAGGATGGTGATATATATATGAAAAAACGCAGCAGGGAGAGGGGAGATCAGGGCCCTTCGCACCCCAGTCGCACGATCAAAGACGATCAAGCAGACGGCTGACAGATCTGAGATCGGTCCATCTCGCGTTGAATGTCTGATTTGAATATGCACCGATATAGCATCAACATCCTTGTCGTTCCTGTTCGCTCTATTTACGGCCACGTTGCCGTTGTCCGTCGCGGCTACTAATTTTTTCAACTGCCACAACATGTCCGCGCACACATGTGGAGTCCCGTGGAAGCTTATCCGATTTTGGCTTGACCGTGAGTTAAAGAGCTTAACGGACAACCCCTTTTTCAACACCGCCATGGCACTCCCTTGCGGTCGCTCCTGTCCCGTCCGCCCGTCACCCCGTTCTAGAAACACTTCGTGGATCATCACAGGAAGCCTCAGCTCAGCTGGCATACGGGTCCTCGTTTCAATTCCATTGCTGCTCGTAGCCATCACTCCTGTCGGCCCTGAGGCAAAAGTGTTATGTACATTCGACTTCACAATCCGGTCAATGGTCTCTAACTCACGCTCGCGGTGTTCCAATTACTACAGCACCATGTCCTTATGCGCTCACTGCTGGCGAACTATTCGGAACTATTACCACACGGGCTGCTGGCAGGGATCTCGGAGGCGATAGCTTCGCCTCCTGACAATCGAGCGGCTACCGAACTGCCGGTTTCAAGCTTCCTTTCATCAAATGTCCCAGTCTAGGCCATCGTTTCTCGCGATCGGCATTCGGAAAGCATGAGCTGTTTCCAGGGTCCGCTTATTCTACATCGGGTAACCGATCGCACTAAGTTCAACGCCAATACCCAGGCACCCATCTATTCCTATCCTAGCCCCGTCGACCCATCACGTGAGTTTGTCAGAATGAATTACCCTATCAGAATGCAAATACGTGGTGCTGAGTTTTCGCGAGTCCACTCCCTAGTCCGTGGATCTCGCTCCCATCAACCCTGTGTAACGTGTGCACATCCCTCTGAAATTCATCGCAAACTGCAAGGTAAGCGAATGAAAGTTTTTTCGCACTCCGCCACACCGGGCGAGACATCAACGTTCAACTAGACCCACGCCCGGACTTTGTCAACAGCCGCATCTCTATGCGCGATCACCATAACATCCATTTTGATTGAGTATTGTGGTACGGCACACGTTCTTTGTTCTACAAGGTATCACTGGCTGTTGTGTGGCATTCAAGCTCTTTGTCCGGCTAAATGAGATCTCCTGATAGCTTCACGCCGTTCTATCCATCATTGACTCACGGGCTATTCCGAATACAGCTGCATCTGATGTGGCGCGCCGCATCGCCAATCCCCGTCGAACCTGCACCGTCGGAGCCCTGGATAGGCGTCATAATGCCAACAAATCGCCTAATTCGTCTTGGAGTGCAGTTGGGTTATGCAATTAGGTAAGTCCACCGTTGGTCATTGACACAGCTTCCATTCTTTTTGCTCCGAGACGCCTAACGACGGGACACCGGCCAAACCCAATTAAGACTTGTGGGTTCCAGTTTGATGCGATAAAACCTGCACGTCCGCGCGCTTCGCTGTAAGTACAACGCCCGCCTCGAATCTCGATGGCGGTGGTGGGGGTCGCGCAAATGAAAAGCCGCATCAATACGATTGGGAGCAGAAATGGTTGTTCCGCTCCAGCCGGTGTGATACAAAGTCGTGAGCAGCTTATGACGAAGCGACGAAGTGGGCGCCGAGATCCTGTGATTACCATCATCACGCCGTGACCATTCGCCTGCCGCATCAGGCCCAGGTGTCATCGATAACCCTACGGGTACGGATTAATAATCCCACATGTAGAACGACCTCAGCCACACACTTGTCTAATTCAGCGCATTCGCGAAGGGATCGTCAGGATTATCCGGCCCGAAATCAAATATAAGCTTGAACGACTCGTCGGAGGATATCGGATGTAGGCCATCGCTAACCAAAATGGAAGTGACACACCCTGATAATGCCATGTGGAAACTTCTCTGCAAAGACGGTATGTAACGTTATCCCTTGACGACTCTACCACAGCTGTTATAATCAAGACGGCAGTTAGCAATAAAAGGAAATTAAGGGGCCCCGCCCCACTGGCCTGCAATGCGGACGAATGAATGCTTACCCGCTTGTTCAGGACCTCCCCTTGCACCAGTCACGAAATGACGTGGGGAATTGTGGAGAGCCGACATTTAGGAGGCGCAAAAGGTCCACGGTGTGGGTGCACCCAATTGAAGTCCATGACAATCAGGCAATGCCAGTGATTCTTGTACTCCGTAAAAATTGCTGGCAAGCCCGCAGCGGGCATCGCCTGGTACCTGTTCGAGCCGCGAGTCGGAGATTGACACCCACCTTGTTAGTATGGGGATACGTCGCAGCTTGGCGGACTGCACCCGAGCAGACGTCCAGCGGGAATAATAATGGGCAACGATCTCCGCGGGAAACTCGCCAGGTATCCATGGCAGATGCTGACCACGTTGCATCGAGTAACTTCTCCATCTGCGAAGATAGATTGTAACGTTATCTCTTCCCAGCTTTTCCCTAAACCATGCGCTAGGGCTGATTGGACGAGCGATGGCGAAAAAGGAACATCAAGGGTCGTTCCTGTGCGGTACAAAAATTTAATTCGAGCCTCGTTGTCGGGTCGGTGATCGAAGCATATACACACTTCGTTCTAAAGAGTGCCCTCCATAATTGAAACGTCCGCTCAGTGGCGCATGCTCGGGCGTCATTAATTTGTATATGCTGCGGACAATCAGCAAATGGCCCCTCCAAATATTACTGGAGGGTAACGTCTATATCTAGGGGCGCGATATGGTTAGTCGCAGCCGCCGAGCATGCTGCAAACGCAAACCGAAAAAGGCGCGCCACCAGGGATGGATGGCTGTCACCATTCAAGGAGATCGGTGCACCGGCACGGCACCTGTCAGAAAAGTGGCTCCGCTTGTGCCTCGTATGCTGGGAACCCGTGAAAAATTACAAGGCCGCCATGAAAGCGCTCCGAGCTTATCCGAAACAGCTTAGTTGAGTAGCCGACGAAGTGAGGCCGTGAAAGCGCTGGAAGACAAAGGTGGGAAGATCTGTGGTTCCGCGCTGGAAGCTTACAGGCCAATTGAGGAAGAGCTCTAAACCCACAGCAGCTGTAACATATAGCGCTGGAGATCTCCACACGAACAGATGAAGTCTTCGACGATGTTCCAGAAATGGGTGAGTCCCATTTGTTTGCGCGTATTTGGCCTTCACCCCATCTCCTGGCCGTGTGCACTTCGTCCACCAGTTATCATCGATCCGACTATAATCACTAACACCATCCATGACCCGTGGGTTCCTGTTGACAATGACGGTCGGAAGTTATGCACTGATCTTTATCCAGGTGGTGATCAACGCGAGAGAGCCCGCGAACGGACAGCCAAGAAACAGGCAGCAAGTAAGAAGTCCAAGGAACAACATGGAGGCTCTCTAGCCCAACGTAAGGAGGCGTAAGCAGAAGGAGATATAACCCTTTCTCTCTTCTTTCTCACTTGACGGCTTTCGTACAGTGATGCCGCGATTCTACGTGAAAAACAAAAGGCACGGCTAGCCTCGTGTTCCCGCTTAACAGGACTAACCTCGTACATTTCTAGAAAAACGAAGAAAAGAAGGCTGCCGCCGAGGCTGAAGCACGAGATGCTGCTGTGGCCGCGAAAAGTGGTAAATAGCATTGGCGAGTGGCAGGTCCCTCGGGGGAATCTGTCATGTCCCTCTGTTGTCGTTCTGTTGTCCCAATAATGTCCTGGAGATCGTTCGGTGGGATCTTTTACTCGTGTGTCTGTATTCTTTATCTGGCGCGCAATATCACTTGTTTCTTGTTAAAACGCAGCCGTCAGCGATGGGCTATATATTTGGTAACCCAGGGTGGCTATCGCCGCATCTCACGGAACGTGGATCTGGGAGTTCAGAGAACTGAGCCCATGATGCTGCTTAATATATAAAGCCACGCACACAAGGCCATGGGAACCAGCATGCGGTACGATATGGAAGCTGTCAAGATTATTCCAGTTTCGGATCGCGATGCCCAGAAACGTCTCGTTCTGGTCCGGATGCTTCAAAAGCACCTAGCATCACATCCCGGACTTTGCGGCGCTGTCTCCCCCCAACTCAGCCAACATATGATATAGCGGCAACGAGCGGGCCCACATGGCGCGGAATCAAAGGAGCCCATGGCATACCCGAATTGAGGCATCTGGGCACTAATGCGACGGTCCCGCTACACTCGTAGAGAGACCCGATTACTCTTCGTTGCACTCTCCAAGTATTCATCTTGGCAGCAACCCCTTTCCAACGACGAAAAAGATAGATATTACTTGTAGCGACTGTGGTCTTGGCACATAGTACCGGTCATCGGTTGTGGGCCGGGACGTCTGCAACTACGATCGGGTAGACTTATGCACGCATGGTCCAAGTTCCGTCGCAGTAGAGACATCACCCAGGAATACCCACTTGAAACGCCAGTTGGCATTAGCCCGAGCTGCCGCGCGAACGTGTGCCAGAGTGTGTTCTCCCGGTGAGATCCGCTCTCAACTCCTCACCCTGCATTCTAGCCCCTTCCGGATCTCAGTTCGGAGACGTTTGCAGCCAAGTAAAAGCCCGATCATATCAGCTCGAGGGTTTGGACAGCACATCATTTCCCACCATCATAGTATGGTTGTCCGCAGTTGAGGCGGCGGCCCCTTTTAAAGCTGTCCTGGCAGCTTCATCCCTGTGCCTTATCGCTTGCCATGTGGGACAGGGGTTGACAAACAAAGATGCGTCATCCTCCAGCTAGGGGAGGGACGATGTGCGACATGCCTTGACAGCCGTTGGCTTGACACTCGACAGGCTGACAAGTGACATCGTATATAAAGCGCAAGCCGAACACCACAGGGCGGCGCAAGCTCACAACGCCACTTCACGTAGATAGTGACATGCACGTTCGAAACACGCCATCTCTAGCTTCATCACCAGCTGTTTTAAAATAATCGCGCCGCAGAGTGACCGACTAATGTCAAGAATGCCGCGCCGTCGAGCACGGAACCTGCGCCCGGCTGGGCTGGGCCCTCCTATTGCCCAGTGGAATTCATATACAAATGGCGGACTAATCAAGCTTGAATATGAAAGGCGTAGACCTAGCCATTAAGCTCCAGGGCGACGAACCTTCACTTTGCAAGCCACACGACCGATCCATTCCCCAGAGGGCTATATGATTTGATGCGGTTGGCTCAAGATTCAACAAAGGCGTGGTTCATAGACTTCTATTGGGCCATCCATGTGATCCGAGTGGCTAAATGTGCAAGTAGGGCACGTCATTTCACTTTAATTGCCTGTCCGCCCTCCAACCGCCTTCGGCGAGGTGCATCTTCCGGGGAATTATCCTCCTTTCCCTTTTGGTATATCCCGAAATTGGGTTGTGATGGGAGATAAGGGTGACGAAACGATGGAACCGGTGCGACGGGATACGAAGTTGGCGAAGGTGGGTGGTGACGTGACCGGTATAATGAGAGCAGCGTGTTAACAAACAGCGTCAGGAAAGCGAGTGACGTCAATGAGAATACCTATTGCGCCGCCGCATAATTCAGTTTTGTGGAGCTGTGAGAACATTCAACAGAGTAGAGTACTCACTAGCGTTTTCCAACTAATGGGCTCAACGAAACCATTTACGACTTCAGCAATGAGTTCAGCGCCAATGCGGGCTCTGCCAACTGTGGTTGGATCGCGATTCATGCACGTTTCCCAAGCAGCGCATTGATGTGTCATCGCGGGAATTTGGTTAGTCTCGCAGTAGTTGTTCTTGTATTGAGCGGCGCAAACTCCGATCTCCTGTACGATATCTGATGTCGACCCCAATAAGCAGTGCCCGACCACAATAGTTGATATAGGAACATACCCATGGAATATTCCGAGATTCGATGCTCAACGTCACGTTGGACTGTTAGAATGAATTGCACAAGCAAATACAGGAACACCAGCACAAGGGCTAGGTTGAAAAAGAATTGGAGATAGCTATATCCTGTAAGATCCCCATCGATACCACATAAATATACACACGCTCACCCGAGGAGCACATATGGGGTGTCGGATGCAGGAGTTGGCGCAGAGGGCATATTGAGCGTGTAATGATTTGACGTATTATTTGTCAGGGGCCTGGCAATCGTGTCGTCTTCGCTGTCGTCCTCGCTTGTGTGTTCTAGATCCTCGTCATTCCTCCTAGAACGAGACCGTACGCGTGCCCTCTGTCGTAACTTGTACACTCTCCTCAGACCACCTGTCGCCACAACCCGACCATTCTCCTTGTCACCTTCCTCCTTTTTCGGGGGGCTCACGTCAGACATGTCTACATCGCGGAGCTCCGGAGGTGGTTGAGGGAAGGCTTTTTGTGGCGAGAAATGGGGTGGTGGTGCCCACGGATACGGAGGATTCGTCTGGGGTGCCGGGCTCTGGAAAATGAAAGGGACGTTGCGGTTTTCGCCAAACATAGTCGTGAAGGAAGCCGAGGATGCGGGGTTTAGGTCATTGAATGGGCCTGAGGAGCCATCGTTTTGGGGGATGCATACATGCGTGAAAGACGTGGAAACGTACGTTTACGATGCGCGCTTGCGTCGTCATCAGATGTTGCCCAGACAGGCTTTGTGCCAGTAGAAGGACGAGACGTAAACTGAAAATCCATGGGAGCCTCCTTCGACCGCTGGTGCGCGTCCATCGTGCTGAGTGTCGATAGAGCAGTTCGGAGAACGAACTTATTAGTTTTTGACGATGGCAGACGTTGCTGTTCATACCTTGAACACGTCTTTGTATACCGTGTAACGTGTCGTCAAACAGAAGGCGCGACTGCCGTGCCACAAACTTTCTGCGCGTAACAAATCACGTGGTCAATAAGCACTCTTCGTTGTTCTTTCGCCATCGACCCCAGGATGTTCAGGAGCGCATGGAGAACGGCGAGCAAGCAGTCGCCTCATTTTTCCAGGCAGTCCATTCGCCGCACTCACCCCCTTGCCGCTAGCTGGGATACACCCTCAGCGAACCTCGTGCCCATTGTGATTGAGCAAACGGTGAGTGCAGCCTGTTGTTTTCCATGCACAGGACCCCTCACACTTGGATGTGCACGCATAGGGTCGTGGCGAGCGATCTTATGATATATTTTCTCGACTTCTGCGTGAGCGGGTGATCATGCTATATGGACCCGTGAGGTTAACTTATCTTGATGCCCGCGAGCTCATGTTCATAATGGAATGGAACTCGCAGATAAGAGACACGGATTCGGCGTTGATCGTGGCCCAACTACTATTTCTCGAAGCCGAAGAGACGTCAAAACCAATTCACTTTTACATTAACTCGCCGGGTGGCAGCGTCACTGCAGGTTTGGCCATTTACGACACTGTAAATGTGAATGCTTTCATCTGGAGGATTTGAATTGACGCGTTACAGATGCAGGTTTGTTCCGTGATTCAAGGTTCAGAAGAGAGATGATTCATTCCATTGATTGTTAGTATGTTTCATCACCCATACATACTTACTGCGTTGGACAGGCGTGTTCCATGGGCTCCTTGCTGCTCGCTGCAGGTCTGTCCGTCAAGTGAACCTTCTTGGATCGTAATCAAGCATCTAGCAGGTGAAAAGGGAAAACGTCATTGTCTTCCAAACGCCAGTATCATGATTCATCGTGAGCCTAAGTCTTGGCAGGAATGCCGGCCAATAAACTTATTCACCGCCTTTAGAACCGTCTGGCGGGGCTTCCGGGCAGGCTTCCGACATAGCCATCCATGCTAAGGAAATTCTTCGCGTGCGCCAGCTGCTAACGGGCATTTATCAACGGCATTGCGCCAAAGAGGGAGAAAGTGTGGCATTAGGGTTGGAACGTTTTGGTACGACCGCCGCCTGCCTGGACTTTACTCTGAATTGAAGTTTCTTCTCAGAGAAGGCGCTAGAACGCGATTACTTCATGACGGGTAAGGTTCTACTCATATACGCAATGTATCGTCACGTTCACATTGTGTAAAGCGCGAGAAGGCCTCGAATTTGGCATCGTGGATGGAATTTTGGAAAAGAGGCCAACTTCTGACTCGGACTCGCCTGTTTCATGACTTGTCATCGATAGAAGTCTATGGCTGGTTCGGTCAGGGCTGATACTATCCCCGGTAGACCATACTTGGCATGCGAAACTCGACCACCTGGGAGAGCAAAGAAGGCCCATGAGAATTTGTATTTGTAAGCTCCCACACGGTGAGTTGATCTGATCACACGTGTTTAGAGCAGCTGTGTGCCATCCGTTGCAAGGTGTCGGGGTGCGAATCTCCGTTTTTAAAATTAACCTGCGTGTTTGGTGCATCACCATCATTGCACCGGTGCTACGGAATCGGATCGACCCAGCGAGCCCCCTCAAACTGCGGGGTTGTATTCCTGATGGCTTCCCTTTCCTGGAGGCAGGGTGGTCCATTTCACGGATTGACGCGAGGTCCATTTCTTTACGTAATGGCTACTCCAACGTGGACCAACCATGAAGCTGCTGCGCCGCGCACGCCTATAAATAAAAGACCATGACCATCTTGCACACCATCTCGGAGCCGCCTTGTGACCCCGGACAATTTGGTTGCACCGCAGCAACCCTGTTAATAAATAGTTTCAGTTGGGACTAGTTGCTTAGTCATCATTGACAACACAATTAAGATCCCGGAACGTCTTGTCGACTGTTGACAACGATGCGCACCTTGGTTGATTCGAAGTCAGTCATCCGTACATATTTCATTTCGCATACATGCGGGTTGCTTTCATACACAGCGTCTATCAGCCTGCCCATTCATCGAAGCCGCATCTGTCGCTGATTGCGCGGGATAAGCAACCTTTGAACGATCGCGCTTAGGGCGCCGCCGACCTGTCCCCAATCACTCATCATTGCCCTCTTGATCGGCAGCAATGCTCTCTCCTGTGGGTGAACGAGAATTCCCGCAGCACATGACTGTGTGCCAAGAGTCTGGCGGGGAAAACGTGCTCTCTGATAGGCACTGCTAGATCCAACAGGGTGTGCACCACTACTTGATCCAGTGTTCCCCTCATGTTTTTGACGTGTTTCGTTATTTCCATGCATGCGCTGCAGCTGCTTGTGATTGCTTCGGCGAATCCACTGCATCAGGGGGTTTGGAGGCGATCTCAGATCCGCCCGAACAGCTAGGGACCCCTTATCAGCCTTTTTCACCGAAATTCCGACCAGAAGCTGTTCGGGTGAACGCTGGCGCTATAACACCTGCTCATCTGACTTCATGATGACTAAGCGCGCATGACAACCTTCAAGACGATGCAGCCCACTTTGGCCGGCGCCATCAATGCCTTGCCCAAAGTTGGGGTATACACACTCGCACGCGTGCATATGGGGTCGCGGAACGCGCTCGTGGCCGCTTTTCCGTGCGTTGCTGGGTTTGGGAAGGGAAAAGCCACGCTCGCCCTTGGGTGCTTCTTCCGATCACGCCAAGTACTGGCTTGTCTGAGAAACGTGAATGGGGATAGAGATCTGTGATAGGGACGGCTCGGATGAACGCACCTGGAGGGGCGTACATGAAATGAGGCTGCACACACGCGTGCGCGGGTAAATTATTGTGTGCATGCCGATTTGTCACCCTTTTATCTTCCTTTCCCGAGGGATCCCTTGATCGTGGTTCGCTCAACCCGTCGGATCAGGCCTCGAGCCTTTTGGAGGCAATGACAGGTGGTCACCATCGATCTGCGTCTGATCATTCCCTGTGTGACAGAGAGGACATGACAGGCGTGGTGTGTCGCCGCGGACGTTCAATGGATCTGCGAACCTCCTCCCGGGCCTGTGACCGTGTGAAGGGAAATATTAACCACGACAATGCGAAGATGTCGCTACGCGGTATGGCGTAGTGGTCTTGCGCACTGCCACCCACCAACAGTGAGCGGGCGACAATCGGACCGCGAGATCCAACCGTCATGGTGGCAGATGCTATTCCGGGGCTCATAACCTATTGGCACTTGGGTTATGAACCCCGGAATAGCATCGTCATCGGATCTTTTTTTTACGTCCTGTGTCTCTTATCTGTTCGCCTTTTCGAGGCAAATGCATGCAAGGCTGACAAGGGTCTCCTCCGCCAGGCATGCCAAACTGGCAATTGTTTCTCGCTGGTTCGTTATCTGACCACGAGACGCTTACGTTTCAATGGCGCTCGGACAATGACAGTCCAAGGTTGGTGACGTTAGTAATTCAACCGAACAGATGACATTTTGAGTCTATATGTTGTCGAGATCCGAAAATGAAGACAAGATAGGAACCGCCGTCAGAAACAAAATAAAAAATCAACATTGACGGCCTAACTCGGGATAGTAACCGCCCTGTTGACAAAGCGTACGGATCAGTATAGGATCCGCTAGGGGGCAGTAGGTTAGGATTCCCTTCACCTCCTGCATGCAAATGGACGACATGCTACCCTTCAGCAACCGTTCGTGCTCATGTGGCGCGTGGTGGGAAGACACGGTGTTTTACCCTTGCGGCTCGACCTTTCCTTGTTCCCACCACGATTCCACGAGTTATCCACGATCGCGCCATCGGTATTAGCCATCGCCACTGGCTGTATGGTTGCTAACCGTAAACCATGATCATTGTGGATAAATAACATGCTCAGCAAGGAGGGCCCAAACAGACGTATACAGCATAATTAACAGATCCATTGACTGAACGATGAAACCTAAACCAGCAGTCCACAGCAACATCGATTATCGAGATCGTGACGTGATGCATTCAGGGGAATTTATCGATGACGTCCGCAGGGCATCGTCCTGTTAAAACTTCTGAAGAGAGCGAGTTTGGCTAGACTTTGATGTAGCCTGAGTCGTGTTCGAGAATGTTGGCAGAGAATGTTGGCAGGTTTTTGGGTGATACGGCTCAGGCTGTTCACCTTCTCGAAAATGCTGAGACATCGAGAAGTAACCTTGCCGTACTTTTCTGAAAATAGGCACGCCAGCAAAACCGAGAAGGCTTGATGGGCGGGATCGCGTCAACGTTCTTCGCATTTGAAGATTTCACGAGGCGGAAATTCGTGGTGGAACAAAATGGAACCCAACACAAGATCCATCGACGATCAGTAGTAATCCCTGAGTGGCCTGTCCACAACGAGATGTGGTTCTAATTCTCCGTTCTCGACAATCTCCGCAGCGGCGGTGGGGTCGAGGGCTAGTAAATGAAATTGAGGGAGATAAGGACGTGCGGAATAGGGGTGGACACAACTCGGCGTCGTCTCGAGGATTTCGTCACCTGAACCCGCGGAATGGAACTCGATGTCGATGCCGTGAGTCGTCGTTCGCTGGTAGTGTGGAATTGGCAAGGCCTGCATTTCCCACTCTCGCCACCATCAGCAGCTGGCTGGCAACGAGGCCAGGGCATCCATGGGTGCTGCAAAGAATGCGAACCTCATGAAAACCGCGAGACGATCTGCAGAGGGCCTAACCGAGTGACATATGTTTATAGCGGCGCAACATCAACACCGAGCTCCAGGCCAGATAAGCAAGGGATAGATCTGGCCACGCATTGCGATGGCCTAACACGCCACACAAAGCAGACCTCCGGACAGCTGGCAGCGACCTGAATGAGTGATGATCGTATAAGACTCGGGACTGATTATTTACCTTTCTGAGGTGCCGATGATCAATGAGCTTAGTCAGCGACTTTTCTTGACAGATAAGATTTCCAAGGTGGCGGTGCACGCTGAGGGAGCCCACCAAGCGAAAAGAAATGTTCAAATTGAACGGATCAATTCAGGATTGAGCGGCAAGAAAACACAAAAAGGCAGTGCGAAGGGAATACATTGGACGGATTGCAGGAAGAAAACAGACAGTGTGGTGGAACAGCGACCGGCGCATGTCTATGCAGTACATGGTTCGCACTTTGTTTTGACCATAAAGGACGCCAGCGCATCGATCTCGTTGACCGCGTAGTCCTGAAAATGTCTCTCGGCCAACGTCGCCAACAAGGTATGGACCTCTGTAACGTCAGCCATGATTGGCGTGCGGGTCTCGTTCTCCTCCAGGAGACGCGAACTACGCCTGCGACTCTGGTCTTTTGGATCCCTCCGTGGCCGGTTCGCTGGTGTCGGGATGACAAGGGGGCTAAGGGCGCGAGAACTGTGAGGCGTGGGTTCCAAGAGGAATGCGGGGGTGGGTGGGTCGGCAAGTGTGAGGGGTGAGGGATTTATGAGAGGTGTGAGGCTGAAGTGAGAGATGTATCGATGGAGTGCGGTCAAAGGTAAGCCCTTGAAGTCGATCTGTATATGAACAAGTGAGTGTTTGGAACGAGACTGTACACGCAGTCTTAGAAATGACAAGGAAACATACGCTTGATTTTTCCTCTTCTGGGTCTACACCTGTCCTGTCCACCTTTCTGAGCGGTTCCACGCGTTTTCTCTTGACGCGTGGTTCTCCCTCTGCTCTATCAGCCGCTTGTCGTTTAGACGCGGTGGGTGGACCAAAGTACGCTGCATCGTCGTTTGGTTTCTTTCTTGCTTGTGGGCGCGACCTCGAACCGGAAGCGACGGCGCCAGATACAGAGCCATTGACAGACATGGTGACTTGGGCGATGGTGGTAAGCAGGGAACAAACAAGGTCCCCTTTGCACACAGAATGACGGCTATTCCCACGAGATCATGTTTGCGATTAACGTCGACCGCGAGTGCTACTGAACGACGCCAAACCGAGCAAGGCTCCTTCGCTACCCTACATCGGCACAGTATCGGGATTGCCTTTGACCCGGTCGAGTACTGCCTTACGTTGCCCAGCGATTATAAAGGTCCGCCGTATCTCAGCACCTTTTCGCCGAGCTCTCATCACCACTCTTCAGTGATACAATGTCGACCTTTGGATCTCTTTTCCGAGTCACCACCTACGGCGAAAGCCACTGTGCTTCTGTTGGTGCCATCATTGATGGATGTCCCCCGGTATGTTTCATGTGCCTCGTGCGATCACCTGCCTGACCAGTCCCAGGGCCTCGAACTATCTGCTGCGGACGTACAGGTACAGCTAAGCCGAAGACGCCCCGGTCAGAGCAATCTAACTACACCAGCAAGTGTCCAATAATTGCTTCAATCTTATACATCTCATATTTCACCGACAGCGAGACGAAAAGGATCTCGTCCAGATTCAATCCGGAGTCGAACACGGGGTTACTCTTGGAACACCTATCGGGCTCTTCGTCAAAAACGAGGACCAACGTCCAAAGGATTACTCCGAAACAGACCTTTATCCCCGCCCTAGCCACGCAGACCACACTTATCTCGAAAAGTACGGTGTCAAGGCAAGCAGTGGTGGTGGGCGTAGCAGTGCTCGCGAGACCATCGGCAAGTCCGATCTTTCACCGTTCACTGCAGCGCTCACAAGATGGCTTGACCAGGTCGTGTTGCTGCTGGTGCGATTGCCGAAAGGTACCTGAAACAGGTTTACGGCATCGAAATCGTTGCATTCGTATCGTCGGTCGGCAAAATTCATCTACCACCGAATGTTGTACCACCATCCATGACACCTGACGGTGATGAAGACAACGACGACGTTGAAGAGGCCCTCTCCCCCGAATTCCGCCAGCTTCTATCGACCATTACTCGCGAAGTGGTCGACAAACACCCCACGCGTTGCCCACATCCCGAGACGGCTGAACGAATGACCAAGGTGGGTCCGCCGCGCCATGCACTGCATCCCCGATTGCCTAATCTTACTTCACTGCCTCGTCTTCGAATGGTTAGCGCATCATCCGCGCCAAGGAAGCCCAAGATTCCATTGGAGGCACAGTGACTTGCGTTATTCGGAACGTCCCATCAGGTTTAGGAGAGCCTGTCTTCGACAAGTTCGAAGCTAAATTGGCTCATGCCATGCTTTCAATTCCCGCAACCAAAGCGTTCGAGGTCGGATCTGGTTTCAAAGGGACCGAAATTCCCGGAAGCAAACATAATGATCCCTTCGTGCTCAAAGATGGCAAACTGGGTACCCTGACCAACTGGAGCGGAGGAATCCAGGGCGGGATCACCAACGGCGAAGATATTTACTTTAGGCAAGTTAATTCGTTGCGGTTTCCGGCAGTCATGTCTGAGAGTCTACCGGTACAGGATCGGGTTCAAATCTCCGGCCACCATTTCACAGCCACAAAATACCGCTCAGTACGACGGAACTCCAGGAACTTTGGCTGCCCGAGGGCGTCATGATCCCTGTGTCGTGCCACGTGCCGTTCCCATCGTCGAAGCAATGGCGGCCATCGTCATCATGGACCAACTTCTCATGCAGAACGCGCGTAAGACCGCTGCAAGCTTACTTCCTCCCATCACAACTCTTCCACCTACCATGATGATCCCCAAGCATTGACACAATCTACTTATATTCACTCTTTCAACAAGAGTATAGATGAACCACTGTTCGTTAAGAATGCAGTGTGCACAATGCTACTTAGAGGATATATATGATACAGATGAGTCGTGATGTATCGTGATACAGCTCCAGCTGGTCGTACACGCACAAGTCTTCCAGAGACCTAGAAATCATCTTCTGGGTCGCATAGACAACATAAGATGGGTTCCAGACGCCACCACCACCACTGACATCGCACAGGTCCATCACTGACAGCTGCTGCTCGAGATGATCAAGGACTCACATGCCGATTTAGCAGCCTTGCTGGCCATTTTCCAAACGTCTCGTCCACTAGCTGCTCCCTCCACCGCCGTTCCAGGTCCCACTGCCCATCGTCATAGCAACCATCATAGGCATACCTCCCCACGTAAGAATATCTGGTCGACGACGTCAGGAGTTGCGTGTGTTCGTCTGCATCGTCGTCTAAAAACGGCCACGAAGACCGC
The DNA here is from genome assembly GCA_038091255.1 of Tylopilus intermedius. Taxonomy (NCBI): domain Eukaryota; kingdom Fungi; phylum Basidiomycota; class Agaricomycetes; order Boletales; family Boletaceae; genus Tylopilus; species Tylopilus intermedius. Next base: position 638 of record JBBPOD010000141.1, on the reverse strand, counting down.
CTCTGTGCCTTGCCATTCCCATTCTCGTCCGAGTTCCCCTTTACGCCGTTCGCATCGTCATCTTGGCACGGGGACACCAGCGAGGGCTGTGACGCAACGAACTTGATCCTACTCCCCAGCGGAACCCAGCCATTGTTCCCCGTGTAGTGCGTCCGGAGTGGCGCGGAGATGGAAGACGAGGGCGAGCCAGAGATGGAAGATGCGCTCGAGGAAAGCCCGTCCGATCCTCCCCGCCGCCGACCTATCCCTCCTGCTATCCGCACGCGAGACCGGAATCGAACACGGGGACTTGTCTGATCGTTGAGACCTGTCAAGATCGGCTCGTCGCCCGGTACCTGGGACGTGGTCAGCACATACGCACGGAGGTGTTTTATTTTACGTGTATGTAATGCTTTTTGGAGATAGAGTGACTCATCCGGTAAATTTGGACGGGCGCGGAAGCGTGGAGCACGGTCACGGGGCAAGGAAACATGTCGTGATTTGAAACTCACAGATACGATAATGCGGTTTGGAGTGGCCGAATGTAATGGCTCTGGTGTTGCATACGCAGTCGTCTCCTCTGGCTCAGAATCACATTTGCACGCGAGATCTGGCGGGCGGCGGTGGTAGCTTGGATGTGTCGGGTGATCGCAGCGGGG
>JBBPOD010000140.1:0-28780 GCA_038091255.1 Tylopilus intermedius | reverse complement strand
ATCTGACATATTGGGCCGTACAACAACACTTGCGAGAGCATAAGTATACTTTATCGGTTCTCAAATTAGTGGTCACTGGCCTTCCTCCATCCCAGGCACACACGACACGTCTATATAGCGGGAACAGCCCTCAAACCTAAGTGTGACTAGTCGTAACCTCAAATATAAAGGCACCTACAGCCTACAGGTCCGTTTCTCAACACGACCAGGCTTATCTTGTGCGAAGAGAAGTTGACCGCATTCAGTGAAAGATGTGGGTGTCTTACGTTATTCCGAGGAGAAGCGCCAGGTATCTTGAGGAAACGGGGGTGGTAGTGTCGCCGGTTGGAAGAACTTGAAGAGAGATGACTCGGTGGCTGGAGACAAGGTGAGAAAATGCTTTGAACCAGTCATGATCAATTGACAGCGGCGGTGGGTATGTCTCTGCGCACTGGCACGAGAGCCGGACTCTGGTTATAAACGCGCTCACTGACAGAAGAATCAGAAAGGGTCGACATACTCGTCTTGTTGGGCTTGAGGGTTCCAAATGAATGCTGTTGATTGGGCATCGTACTTCATGCTGACATCTGAGAAGCTCAAAAGGACAGCTTCGACTCGAGGTTGCTGTCCGGTTTCAACGCAAGTGGTATGGGTGCGGTGAGACAATGAATTCGGGCGGGACTGACGAGAGTTTCAAGTCCCGACTCGTCTCCAGCAGCTCGAGAACACATAGTACGACACGAACATTTCAAATCTAAGTATTTCCTGCAACCAAAATTCATTCTACAAAGCTCATGGATGACTCTGAAAGTCGCCCTCTATCAACGACCATCCATCTAGAATTCTGCCCATGTGCGTCCCCGCAAAGTCCATGCCCCGTCTCGCAACAAGCAACTGCATCGCCCGCAGTAGCGGCGTTCCCTCGAACCTATTCTTGATCTCCTCATCGACCGAATCGGGGTTTCTGAGCCAGTTACGCGCAGCCGCTGTGCTCGATGTCGTTGGTTGGTCTTCTGTGTGTACGCCAAGGAATTGGCACAACCGCACATATGACGCGTAGTCTCTGAGATACAGTTGCCCTGCGAAAATGTTCAGCTGGTCGATCAGAGCCAAAGGAGGTGTCCAGTTGGAAGGGAGAGGAGGGACGGTATACAGCAGGAGATCGTCGGCTGGCTTCACACGCTTGGTCGTGCGAGGAACATACAGATGGAGGTGCACGTGCCTGCTGATCCGGATCTGTGGCATCAACTGATTGGCTTCGAATGGGCTCAGCAGAACGAGGACGTCTTCGCTACGCATCTTCCCGGATAGGACCCACTGCACAGGCCGCAGATAATGATTCACCTTCCATTCAGCTGGTTCGTTCTCCATGACCGTCTCACAGAAGTCTGCTGTGGCCAAGATGTTTGGACTCCAAGGGTGTGGTCCGCTGGCGGCAGCGACATCAGTTGCGAAGACATGGCGGAAGGCTTCGCTGTGGGAGGGTGGCTGCAGGACACCCGTCGTTACGAACTCGACGACGTGGGGATGGAGGGAATGCGGCGCTGGTGACACCATGGGTAGGCTTTTCATAACCTCTCGCTCCCGTTCGATCTCACGAGATACCTCCCTTTCTTGTTCTTCGTCCATGTACGCTTCTCGCAGCGACAAGACTCCCATGCTTTCGCAACGTTCTCGAATTCGTCGAGGTAGTTTCGTGTGAGAAGTCTTGTCTGAATCACGGGGTGGCATGTACATCTCAGCGAGTGACTTTTGTTCTGGCTGAACCCAGGAATCCTTCAACTCCTTGCCTGTTGCCTTCTTGTGGCAAAAACGAGACCAGGACTCAAATCTGGATTGGTGGTCCATTCCTTGTTGCGCCCAGTATGGCGCACGTCGCTGTATGTCACTCCATGTTCCATGTATTGCCCAACGCAAGATATCTGCGGTGACCGGGATGTTTGGATTTTCCTTGGCGACTAGATTGCGGATTCTCTGGTCGATTTCATGAGGCACGAAAAACGTGACACTCTGCCCGTAGCCTAACCTCCGCATCCGCATACAACCTAAACATCATTGACGATAAGATTTCAAGTCGATAGCACCGTCGCGGTCCGGACATACCTTGAACCAAGCGATCCTTGGTAAGTTTGTGTCCCAGCGTAACGGCCGCTCGGAACCCTATAGGGAACTTGAGGTCTGTACCTCTTGTATGAGCATCGTCCAGATATGCGACACATCGATGCAGCTGCTGAGCGAGTGGTGACGATGATAGGAGACTCGTGGCATCATTTCTGGTGAGTACCATCAATCTGTCGTGTTCATCGAAATATATAGCTCCGTTGATCTCGGCGGACGGGGTGCAGTCTAGCCACGCTTTTGCCAACGCGATGTTTGACATGTCCAGGATCTGCGCACCAACGTCGAGGAGCACACGAATTTCTGGGTTTTGAGCGGCGATTACCCTGAGGAGTTCGACAGTGGTCCATCGTGGCCCGTTCCGATCACTTGTTACTATGTACGATGCGTTCTCTGGCTGTAGAAGATAGGCAAGAACCCTTGCGTTGGTTCCCGCTTGCTGAAGGTGTTCTGGGTCGTCTTGAGTGATCGAAGTTGGTAGTAGATATTGCCCATCGTTGGTCCCTGAAAACCCTAGAATTCCATTGAGGGCGCAAGACTAACAAGAATCTCAAAGCGTCGCGGCTTACCAGTAACAAGGTGATCCTTTCGCTCTGCTAAATCCCAGTAGGAGCCCGAGATCTTCTGAGGAAACTCTTTGGCATACTTCGGGAACACGATCTTTGCGAGGTATAGGTCTATCGCCCTTTGATTTCGACTGAACAGAGGGAGGAGGTATGTGTTCCACTGTTGCAACGATCTGATGTTGACCCCACTAAGCTTTCTGAGACTATTTGGTAACGACGCAGTGCCATAATCTTCAAGCCAATGGTCATATTCGGAAGATGGGTCGTCCTCTTGCAGCATGAGTTCAAATGAAGTTCTGAGCTGTTCCTCCTTAAGACCCGCGTAGTAGTATGAGAGACATGTGAGCAGGACAGTAATGTCCGGGTGCCCGAATTCTGCTGTCTCTGAGGGAACGTCTTTGGCGCGATATGGGATGGCAAGCATGGTGCGCGGTTGCGACCAAGAGGGTGGATCATGATCGAGGCCGTAGTCTACACGCCACCTGCGCTGCGTGAGAGTGAACAAAAGGATGTCGTGGGCGAAGAGACCGCGCAGGAGAAGCAGCGAACTCCAATTTGTAGTCTGACGGGCATATTCTTCCACTAACTTGGCTGTATCAGGGTGAATATCCTTGTGCGATACGAAATCGCGAATTGATCCTAGAAATCCCAGATCGGCATGGAATCTGAGAGTAGAAAGACGTCCGCGCAAGACATCCTGAGTAATCAATGATATCAATTCTGTACCTAGCTCGGGCTGCAGGATGCGAATGTGAGGGAATGCTCCAGGTGAGCTGCTGTCACAGCGTATGGTGCGCGAGTCAGCGGTCGAAAGGAGAATCGCATGCCGTTTGCAAAGCAGGAGGACTTGCTGAACAATGAGCCATCGATCGGGAGATCCTTCAAATGGGCATTCCTGTCCAAGGGTGTAGATCACCTGGGATTGGGGACGCAGTATATCGTCGCTCTCGTCAAGTATATCACGAGCGTGGTCTTCAAAAAACCTTTGAATTTGCATAACTTCAGGTACTGGTATTGGGTGTGGTTCTATTTCGGTTTCTTCAAGATCCATTAACTCGGGCCCCTTGGGGGTCGCGTTGCTTTCATTCTCGATATGTCCCTCCAATGTCTCAGTCTTCCGATGCGGCCGTTTCCATTTCCTGGCAACAGAGGCAATACGTGCACTTTTAGCTATCTGGTTTTCCCGGATCCGGGTCAGTGCACCATCATCTGCCTGGTCTGATCACGCTCACCGGTTTTATGAGCGACTCTCTAAGCACATCCACGACTCTTTTGAAGCCGCGCTTTGGAACAACCTTGTTGGATTCAGGCGCAATCCCCTCTTCAGGCGTAAAGTCCGGTGGCTGAAGCATTGGAGTCGACTTCTCAGTCATCCAAAATCGGTTCTGAAGCAATAACCTCTCCACGGAGCTCAACTTGAACGACAAAACATGCTCTGGTTGCATGACCAGAATTCCGCAATCCTCTCTACATTCGCGCACGAGGTTGTGCAGCCTTCTGATCCGTTCGAGTCTTTCTCCGTGACGGGTATAACTGTCATTCGCATCGTCACGGGAGAAGGTGAGGTGGTATATCGGCTTATTGACAAGCCCGCTGAGACGATCTTGCAGGATCTGGAGTGTCTGCGGTATCAACGACTTTGGAACTATGACACGGACGAGCCGGTTGCCATCGGCCAGCGCGGCTGCACAGATAGGAATGATCACGGAGGTTTTTCCTTCGCCCATGTTGACTTGCATGACGGTGTTTGTTCCAGAGCGAGGAGACATTATCTCCTTGGCGATGTCAGCTTGAACACGGCGAATGAGGAAGTCCCCTTGCAGCTGAGACAAGCACTCAGATCAGCAATGTTGCCATCGCACTGGCACAAGATATACCTGGATCAACAACCAATCCGGATACTCGGCAGCATCCCATCCGTCACACCCTTCGTTCTCCCACTCTTTGTTGAACTCCTCTGCCGAGTTGTCGAGCGCAAGCCCGACTAGTCTTCGTGCCCTCTGGACGTCCAGCGCAAGCAGAGCTAGGGAAATCAAGCTTTGCTTCCAGTTGTTGGGTGGCTTGATTGGAGATGTAGATGCGAGGCAGCGGAAGAGAGTGAAAGGTGTAATGCGTGGCCATTGACCACATTGATCGAGGAGCCGTTCGAATTCTGCCTTGGGGCCGAGAGCAAGCTTGAACATATCGAGACTCTCTGTATAACTATTTCTGCACTCCACGTAGTGTTTACGGAGTCTCTCGAAGCTGGGTTTCTCATTCGAGATGTTACTCCCGTAAGCGACGCCTCCCGGATTCTTTATCTGGAGTTGATGTACGCTATCGTGTAGCTGAGAGATGTATTGGCTGTGAAATGAGGGTGCAGCTTCGCGCGTTCGCAGAGATGAGAATAATTGACGCAGTGAGTCGGTGTTGGGAGGGTGCGACAGACCATGGTAGGCAGGATTGTACTGAGACAGTCTATTGCGTTCTCGTGGGTTGGGCGGAGGGCGCTCATGGAACAATTGATCTAATGTCGTCAAGGGTCCCTTGCCGGAGGGCCGTACGCTGCTAGCAACCTCGGATGGAAATAGACACGCATCTTGCAACACGTAATCGTCGCTAGGCTGTCCCACTTCAAACCGATCGATGGCGCCTTGAAGCTTTGCTAATGCTAGACGCATCTGAGGACTTGTCGGAGAGAATTGGGAATTCCACGGAACGCTGTCTCGGGTACCAGCTAACCACATTAGAGAAATTGCCTCCTCAACACCTGTTCTACCTGTCAGATTGTCCGGTCTGCACCCACTACCAGTGAAAGCGTGCAAACGAGCGAGGCGAAGCTTGCCCTCCAAGCCGGGAGTTCCTTTCAAGCAGCCCAGTTCGCTGTCTGCTTGATATGTGTAGTAGTCGGCTTGTTCAGATACGTAGCTGATAGCATCATCCTGGGGAACAGGATCGACTGGTATGATGATACGTTTGGGAATGAGGTCGGCTTCAAACTGAGTTTTTGGGCCAAGAATGAGCCGGTCGGCAAGGCCGAATAGCGTTCCAATGCATTGAGCCTCGTCGTAGACCATATCCTTGAAATCATGTGACTCCAGCTGACCCAACTCATTGACAAAAAACGATAAGCCATAACGGGGTAAGATGGCAGATATTCGAGGTGGCAATTGAAGTGGTGATGAAGGTTGTGCGGTAAGGGAAGGATTTACTGTGACAATGAGGTTTTTAGGGTTTTCGAGGCACCTGAGGCGGCCTGAAATCATCTCCCAGGTTGGGCTATGGATGTCCACGAGGAATCCGCCTGCATTCGTTATGCTGCGCCATGACTGTCCAAGCTGGGTATGAATTGTCCAGTCGTCCAATGACTGTTTCCACGGCTCTTTGATGGGGCGTATCTCGATGAGGGACGTAGACAGGTTCAGCCAGTGAACGTGATCCTTCACAAGCGGCGCCGGAAGGTCTTCCAACAATTCTTCTCGAGGGATCAGCTCCAAAATGTCATCCGTATCCTTCTTTTGAGCACGAATAACAATTCCTTCGATCCAGCCGTAGGAGCCTCTTTGTACGGTAAAGTAAACCTGAATTTACGTCAAACCTGGATCCGGTATGTTAACGGTAAACAACCCACATAGTGGTCATGAAGAGCCGATATCGTGGCATAATCTGATCCAGGGAGATCGGATGCAACAACCGCCAGATCGTCCTGAAATGTGTTATGAGTTGTCCTCTCACGACCGACACCAAAAACCTCACTCACTTGACCAAAGAGTTCTTGATACATTGGGTCACGTGTCACCTCTCTCGGCAACTTGTTGAGTATTGGTTTGCCATCAACCATGAGTGTTCCATCCAGTAAGTTGATATGCACTATGTGCGGGAGCCTGTCTTGAGTAGGTGCAGATTCGCATACCAACCACCGAGAGTTTGGGGGTTGCAGTGACTCCCATCGGCGTGAACTCGGTCGATAACCTGGCCAGACCAACTGAACCGCACGGTCGACTCCAATGTGAGAGGCATCGTCTTGGATTGCGCTTCTCAAGCTTTCCTCGAGAAGAAAGCCGAGACGACGATCTCTGTTGATCAATACTTGCGAGTATGTATCATCTGAGGCAGCAGGTAAATCTTGAAGATTTGTGTGTATCATGACGCAGGAAAGAGCAACTTGAATGTTCTGTGCTAAACGAAGCAGCTTCTGGGTGAACGCGGAACCCACATCAAAGGTGCTCCGGCAAACGGCTGCCATGTCTCGTAAAAGTTCGAGGCTTTCTTTGCTGGTAGGTGACATCCTCGCGTTGTACACCAGCTCCTGTACCCAATCGAATGTCTTCCTGCGCAAGTCCTGGAGAAGTTGCAAAGCTCGCTCTGAAACGTCTGTAGAGGATCTTGACGCGAGCACCCCTGCAAGCAAGGAAATAGATGCCATAGCTGGCCCGTCCAATGAACCCGCTCCAACGTCGGCAAATAAGCTCTGAAGCTCTCGTAGCAGTGTGTAGCAGAACAAAGAATCTTGTAGTTCCTGATGCCAGGGCAGCTCCCCGGTACTGTCATGTGGTCCGACTTGGGCAGAAGCCTGAGCCAGCAGCAAGTAAACCTCTTTTTGGCGAACGTCGAGTGATCTACTTCGCAGCTCTCGCACGATATTGAACCACTGAAGCGAGCCCCCACTCCGCAAGTGGGCAAACGCGAGGAATTTGTCAAGAGAAAAATTGGGAGGGCAATCCGTCTGGCTTGCTAAAACCTCATTGGAGGTGTGTTCGGTGTTACTGCGGTATTGTTCCAGCTTTAGGTCTTCACTGGCACGCAGCCACCGCGACCACCGCCCCGGACGCTGATACTCCCGTTCCTCGACAAATGTGATCGCAGACCTGGCGTGCCCCTGGAAAGAATAATATAACAGGGCCCAAGGTTGTGGAGCAGGCCTTGTATAGAGTGAAAGTGAGCAGAGGGGGTTCAGTATATGGGGCTGAAGGGCAGGGATATCGCAGACTCGTATGTCTTGTTCACCGGGTTTCGTGTCTGCCGCACTTGCATGAAGGAATGTCCCGTAGGTGACAGAACGCCATTTATCCAAGGACACCGGGCATTGCAACTCGAATACTACAACTTTGGCATGTAGTAGCTCAGAAGGTAGTGCATCTTGGATGCGAGCTCTAAGACGTTGAAGATGTGGGGAGCGATCGTAATAACGGCAGGGGAAACTGTCTTCGGTGAATTCGCTCGAGAAGACAGACCATCCTTTGTGCGCGCGTTGGTGCCGAGCGAAGAGGTACTGGTAGGCACGACACAGACGATGAATGTGCACCTCATCACGGAGGAGTAGCAAGCGAAAGAGGTCAAGGTCTACTTCTGGAGAGTAGTCGGTAAGAATGGGAAACTCCCTGACAACAAGCTTGTCAAGAGCAACCCAAAGCTCGATTATTGTCAAAAACACGATGGAGTGATGATCGAAATCGTGCATGTCATCGCTGTGATCAGTGTGCTCTGGAAACCAGCTATACCTATACATCAGATGGGCAAGCTGTTCACATGCCTCGTCGACATTGGTGACGCAGGCAACCCAGTCGTCAATACCGTCCCCTACAGTCCGTTCAACATCAAAGAATGTATCATGCGCATCGCCGCGCACAGCTCGGATATCGCCATGTAGAAATTCATCCGGATGAGACACAAAGTCGATAAGAGTGCCTCGCGGGGGGCAGCTGGGGGTGAAAGGAGTATGGGGCAGATGGGAACTGTGATCCATGACAGATGTTGACATGTAGTCGCGAAGGCGAGGTACGGAATGCCGAGTATCTTGTGTAAGATCGAGCTGGGAGGGATTCCATAGCGTGGATAAATCTCGGGAACCCAGCACCTCCTGCCGCCTCTGATCCAGGGTACGCGAAAGAATGGTGCAAGTGTGCAGCACTGCTTCGGACAGCCATTGGGGGATGGAGGAACCAAGCTTCTTGGCACGTCGGAGGATCTTGGCTAACATCGAATGAACGACAATACCCGGAGGGCTGGTGCCGATTGCGTAACGTGCGAGATTGCATGTGAAGAATAACATGAAGACTTTGTAAGCATCGCGACCGAGGGGCGAACGATCGAAGGACGAATGGATGGAGACTCTAATGAGAAGCCACAGATCTGAGCGAGACCACTGAGGAAAGGGACTAAGGCGATCGTTAGTGAGATGTTTGGTGATGCTGTGAGGATCAACAACGTCGCCGGCGTCCCGAAGCACGTCATAGGGCGATGGTCTCCTGTTTTCAAAGAGGGAATCTGCTAAACGGGACGGGAAGTCCGTATCGCGGAGCACGTGATTGGGAATCTCGGTAGCTAGTTCAGGTCCTAGTACGCTGCACAGCCAACCAGATCCCGGCAGCTGGAATAGCTCGCAAAGCGTGACTTTTTCTTGCATGTGAAAAGTGACCCCATGAAAATAATGCTGAGCAGGAATTACTAGGATATCTTCGTATCATCAGCAAGGTTTCGATACGGTAGAGCTTCGGACCCACCTCCGGTTTCCATTCCACTGAGCTGCGAGGTGACATAGTCCCGATACAACTGCTCATGTGTCGCATGTGCCTCCCCCTCCCAAGTCCGGCGCGATCCACGAATATGCTCGCTGATGGATTGCAAGTGTTCCAACATCTTTGTAATGTGAAACCATTGAAGTTTGTGCATGTAGTCTATGTGCTGATCGTAAGCACGAGCAGCGGCAAGCACTGCAGAGGCTAATGCGTAGGCATTTTCTGCTGTATAGTCAGGCGCTTGTGGGCGGTATACAGCAAAAAATACGTGGTTGACGACGTATTCCAGTGAAGAGTGAGGAATGGACTCTACGGTGCCGCGGAAGACAGAAGCAGCATCAGGTGACCAAACCTCCGGCTCCGAATTGGACTCGGAGGTGGTAATGTCGTCAAAGACAGAGGAAAACATGTGGACCGACGAGTTGGAGGACAACTTGAACTTGAAAGTCGGGATCATCATTTGCACATGTTTGCTACTCTTCTGAATCTCCGTGGCATACTTATGGAAACTTCGTCGACTGCCAGAGACTGTTCCACTGACAGAAGGCCGCAAAACCAGCACATGGTCATTGCAACAGCACGACATAATCCACCTGAAATCTACAGCTTGGTTCATCCACAATACCCATGTCAATGCTGAAGGATAAACCAAACACCTCGCGCCAGCTATAGGTCTGCCCCACTTCATTGACTTCGCTGGAGAGCTTTCGTGTTCACAGCATCAAACGACGTTCATGTTGGTCGAACGATAGTACGGCATTACCAATACTCAGGTCTAATGGACAAGTGACACCCGCGGACGCGATGCGATGCTCAAAGGCGCGTGTGGAACAAGTAGCTGGACCTGGTATGTCGATCAGACGTACAGAGCCACTGAGTGATTCCTGTGTCCTGATCATCTGAGCTCCGAGTACCCTCAGAACACCCTACCTCACATCCTTCCAGTCGAATGCTGCTTGCAGTAGTCTGGCAGGGGATTCGGTCATCGGCTATATTGTCCCGATTTCTGCCACCCCGCTCTCACTCTACGATCTGGTGGCACATGCATAAACGGGTGGTATAACCAAGACCGCCATTTAGGCTCATACAGCGACGTTAGTACACATGTGTTCACGCACCGCCTTCGTGTTTTAATTGCCACTCCACTTCACCTCGGATGCTGTTCAGCATGTCTTCAGTCGTATGTTTGGGTTTCCATCCCAGCCCGCGCGCTCGGTTTGCTCTGCACCGCGAGTTCGAACCATACCACACGTGGAGCTACATGACATACGCAAGATCAGACAGCAGACCAACACATGGAACGCAAACCTACGTGTTCGTTCCCTGGCATTGCATAATCCTTGCTGTCAAACGACGTCGGCATCCCCTCCTCGGGGCTGCTCACGCCAAACTCGACGAATGCCTTGCCGACCCGCTCTGCCATTTCTTGGACCACATCTTCTCCATTTGCACCAAAATACAAGCCCTCCCGACCATGGCCGGCACGTCCATCCAGGATCCCGTCGTACACCACCATGTACAAGTCCCCGACTGTGATATAACAGGACGATCAATCATATATACGAGGAAAGAAAAATCAAGATCACAGGGGACGCACTGTCATCAATGTGCACATTGGACCATATGTTGAGGCCAAGGCCGACCATACCTGCGCGTTCCCGCGTCAGACCTAACTTTACCAGCTTGGGTATTTCCATCGAACGCGAATGTTGGATGCCAAGCTCAACGAGCCTGCCAGTGGCAACGTTGTAGATGGTGGAGGGCAAGACAATGTGTGTCCGTGCGTACCCCGTATGTGAAACAGTCGCATGAGCGCAGTCTCATGATTATGTCGGCTTGAAATCAAGGCGCACCTTCCTTGTCAGCGGCAAGAGCGAGGGAGTCAGTAAGGCGATGGGGATCGACATTGGGAATGTTCTCCAGCTGATCTAGGTCTGTGTCGTCCCAGATGATGTCAGATGAATACATTCCTCCCGCATCGTCGTTCAATACATCTGGTCAGCACCCACGGCCATGCGCATCGGATGTGAGCGCGACCAACATCAACAAGAATGCCACAAGCACCCGTACCTGTACCAGACTACTACACCATGTCAGCAGTGTTAGCGAAAGTATCCACAACGTCAATGACTCACCGTGTGAATAAAGCTGGGCGCGGTGCCCGTCATTTCGTGCCTCCTCTTCAAACCTCTCAGGATAGCCTGGCACGAGCCAACATGATCCGAGTCTGCCTGAGCCATCCGCGCCCGAATTAGGCCGCCTCGCTCCGGGGTCAAAGGAAAAGAAGCTCACGCAAGCAATTACGATATCACTCTTGGACGCTTGCCGCTCGAGCAGCACTTGGTCGTCGAGGGACCCGAACAGAACCTTGACGCCAATCCTCGCAAGCAAGGAAACCTTGGCCGGGTTGCGAACGAGGGCGGTGACCTCTGATGTATGTGCGGTACGGTGCTGGAGAAGGCGGCTGAGGACGGTACCCCCAATATAACCTGATCGCGAAATGACAATGTGAGATACAGACCCGATCCTAAAGGTAGGAGATCAGCAGATTCAGCACGCCTTACCTGTTGCACCCAGGATAAATATTTGTCTCTTGGTCGACATCACCGCGTTGAAATAGATGGCGGATTGAGATGAAGGGAGTCGAGCCTCTTTTATGTCGCGTCTGATCGATGATCGATGATGGGCCACGTCAGGGATTGAGTTAAGCGAGCGTTGTTCCTTCATAATTACTACACAAGGTCACGACGTTTGCCTGATTACTGTAATTGTGCAGGCTCACTGAGCGTTGATCGCTCAACGTTGGGGGAAAGTTAGTGCCCGCTCTTCCGAGTCTACGACTCGGATCCGGCCAACTTCATGTCGTCGCACATTGTCAACGACTAAGTCACGTGTCTCTCATTGCGTGCTAGTGGACCACAAAGGCGAAGGTTTCCAACTCGAATGAGTGCCGTACTATCGGCTGATGTCCCCCATGGGCTGATATGGCAGATCGGGCCTCGAACGCTTTGGCATAGTGCTCAGAGGGCACAGGCATTAAATATTGCACAGTGAATGGCAATGAGTTGAACCACAATGACTACAGTGGGAAGGTGGCAAAATGTATAGGAAGGTCATCGAACATCCCTGCTAACGAAGATCATTCATACCCACTGTCAGGACTTAAATAAGGGTAGAGAATGAGAGCACGGCAGTGTCATTGTATCTGCAGGATTCGACATCTTAAAACCCATGCACGCGCTTTCAATCAAGGCTATATATAACTCACATGCAGGCTGTTCCAGGGAGAACAGGAGACTTGCGTGGTGCCTACTCGCTGTGCATATATACTTCAGTAGTCGTGGAGCATATGCAAGACATCCTTGCAACCGCAACCGACATGAGCAACACGGTAGACAAACGAGACGAGTTAGACATACCCATGCATCATCGTCCCATGACTTCACGCCGTGACAGACTAGTTCGTCTACCTCGCTGCTTGAGAAGCCGCACATCCCACGCCCGTCGTCTCCATCTGAATCATACCCTCCCCACCTGGAATAAGACGGAAGCATTGCAATTTTCCTCCCTTTTGTCCCAGTCCTCTGTGATGACAGCCCTATCTCAGAGGGACCGGTTTTCCTAGCCCCGGACCCGGATCCGTCCAATCCTAAGCGAGAACGGTTATTGCGTTTCTTCTGACCTTTCGCCTGCTTCTCCTTTGACTTCTGTCCTGTCCCAAGGGTGGTCAGTTTATTGTAATCCGCAATCTCCTTGTTGCACTTCTGGACCAGGTTGTATCGCCTTTTCTCCTCGTCGACCCCTTCTGCGGTGGACCACCAGCCCCCTTGCAAAAGATACTCCTTCGAGTGCAAATAACTGCAGCGGTCACCAAATTTGCATGCGCTCATCAAGTAGTATCGGCATACGTTTCGTCCCCTGAAAACGTAAATTTTGTCACAAAAACGACCCATGTTCGAAAGAAAATCGTACTCACAACGCGTCTCGCTCGCTCTTGTCATCCGGCGCATGCGAGTACCGACAGGCATGCCCGTTTCTGCACTCGCTGCGGTTGTAGAACTTGCAAGGGATACCATTGCCTGAATGTTCGCAATCGCTCGATTCCGAGAGCGATTCGCCAAGCTCTGGTTCGTCCCGTAATCCAGGTGCCTCCAAGTCCGGGTAGCTGTCAAAGTCCTCTTCTTCCCGAAACGAAGGATCACGGTGTTTTCCTTCGAAACTTGCCAATTCTGCTTCTGCATCCTTGTTCCCAGGGTCGAGCACGAGCAGGGTCCGAAAGTCTGACACGTGCCATGGTGAGCGCTATGTCTGAATATATCAGGGTAACCATACCAGTATCTGCGGCGATCCTCATTTTCAGGTGTTTTCGAGCTATACCGCGATGGTACCTTGCTTTCACCGACATTGGGTCCGCCTTAAGCGCTCTGTCGGCTGCGTCGTGCGCCTCGTGGTACCTAGACATTCGAGTCATTTACATTCACAGAATCACATAAAAAGTTATTCGACGGACATGCCCAACTTGAGATACGCAGCGGTCAAATCAGCCAATAGGACGGGTTGTGCAGACCTGTGCACGTCGATGGCTTGTTGGTATCGGTTGACAGCGTCCTGGAAGTTACCGTCACGAAAGAAAACGTTGCCCTAACGTTATAAACGGTGAACATCTATTCTGAGAGGTACACGAGTATCAGCAGACCTCTTCTTTTAAAGCATCCGATTTTTCGCGTCGCGATGCTGCCTTGGTCGCGCGTTTGGCTTGTCGCGCGGTCAATTTTGCTTGGACGGACAGCGAGTCGTGGAGAACCGATAGAGTGGGCTCCTGTGTCGGTTTGCTGCCGGCTTGACTCATAATGGTCGAGTATAGAGACGGTCGAGTCAAACAACCCAACACACCAACATGCACGTTGTGCCCAAAAGAACGGCGCGTAGAGTGACCTCACGTGCCATATATTAAGCGATCATGTGCACCGTTTTACAATGTGCTTGAAGGCTTGAAGGCGGTAAAGCACGATCATCCGATCATCGGCTTCGTTCAGTTCTGCATCATTCATGGAGTTTTTAGAAGCCCAAGTGGGATTAATTGCGACAACGCAGAAGCGAAATCGTAGTTCACGCGGCAACGGGTACCTGGCTGAATCTTTATTGTCGCGGTAAAGGAACCTTCATCCTCCTCGAGCAACTAGAGTTAGAGGCCATCAATTTCCCTGTAGCTACCGTGGAGAGCGTCCAAGAATTCCTTGGAGAAGATATTAGTGAACTCTTTGATTGCATCGATGACTCGAGCTTACCCTTGCTTCTTGAATATCACCCCACGGTTTGATTCCATGGCACAGAAGCTCTTCTACCTCACTGTTCGTGAAGCCAAACATACCATATTCTTCGTCGTAATCCAAATCATCCTCCCCCGGAGCTGCACACGAGGTGACTGTCCTCCCCGATTGGGCCGTGGTGACACGATCGCTGCCGGCGCCGCCTTTCTTCTTCCCTTTCGAGCGCTTCTTCTTAGGAGCCGGTACCGTCTTGGGTTTTGCGGAACTCTCATTTTCCTCGTAATCGATGGCAGCTTGTTTGAACTTCTGTAGGACCTGATCGATCCTCTTTGTCTTATCGATACTTTCCGGTGCCGACCACCAACCTTTTTGCGATAGAAGTTCCTTGGAATGAGCATAATTGCACTTCTCCCCGAGCTTGCAAGCGCCCATTAAGTAGTTTCTACACACGTTTCTACCGCTAAAGAACGTTCTGAGTTAGCACCGCAAGCGCGGACAACAGGATAACGCTCACAGTGCATCTCGCTCACTCTCGTGGTCTGGTGCATGTGAGAATGGGCACGCATGCCCTTTTTTGCACTCGGTACGATTGTAAAACTTGCACGGTTTCCCGTTACCCTTGTGTTCGCAATCACTAGATTCGGACAACGATTCCCCTAGCTCAGGTTCATCACCCGGCGCAGGCAACTCGTATTCGGAGTCAGGGGCCGTGTCTTCGTCATCCAGGAGCCTGTTTTCACGACGACATTGTTCGACATACGCAAGTTCCTTCTTAGCTTCTTGATACCTTGGATCAAGCTGCAGAACCACGCGGAAGTCTGCAGTTTGTCTGATCAATCAAGAAGTAGAGCTCGAATAAATATGCATTGTCGTACCAATTGCAGCGGCCCTCCACATATCCATGTTCTTTCGGGCCATGGCTCGACGATACCTTGCTTTCACTGATTTCGGATCGCCCTCAAGTGCCTTTTCGGCGGCCTCGTTTGCCTCACAGAACCTAGTCATCGAAAGCGTTAGCCTAGGTGCAAAGATCAAACAAGAATCGACTGACTTGCCAAGATTGTAGTATGCAGTGGCTAGATTGGTCAACAAGATGGGCTTCACGGACGCTCCGTGGACTCGAATGGCCTCTTGATACTTATCAGCGGCCCTCTGATAGTCCCCCTGGCGAAAATACTTGTTGCCCTTGCGTGATCGTTAGACCTTGCGTGGCCTCGTAGCCAATAGAAGAGTATGCTGACCTCCTCCTTTAACGATTCCGAGTTCTTTCTCCGCTCTGCTGCTTTGGCTGTTCGCTGAGCTTGTCTGGTGGACAATTTCTCCTGTGTGGTGAGGAGCGAGACGTTGGACTGATTCTGTGATGAGGGTCTGGACATAGTGTCACTCGTATTGCACTGCTGATGTAGGAATGTCAGCTGGCAGACGTTCAAATCGCGAACACACGTACCAAAGTAGTCCCTGAGTTGGGCTGGGCAGCTCAAGGGAAGCGAAGACGACTTGAGCGTTTGAAGTTCCAGTGGTAGGAAGTCTCTCAACTTCGAGTCACGCGAGGTTGCACCGTGACAAAAAGTCACTCGACTCAATGCCAAGGCTGTGGTAGAAGTCCCTTTGCAACCCATCCCACATGCCGTGGGCACTGGACGTGTTCATGTGGATTTTCTCTCAGTCTTACACGGGATGATCAGCTCCGCAAGGAAGAAACTAAACTCTATCGACTCACTTTCAAGTTTTGTATCGGAAATTACCAGCTGCTCGGATTTCCGTCTCGTTCAATGGGCGAGCAACTGGGGACTGGCATCAGAATGCGCCTCGATCAAAGCTTGCGCGCCGCGCGGACTATACATGGAGTGGCCCCATGTAACGACGTTGGGCTGCAGCAGGATTGTCAGTTGAGGTTGTACTCGTTGGACGTATTTCCGGTAAGCCGAGTGAGTCGTGGGATAGCGTCGGCTGATGCTTGTGAAACAGCTCGCACCGATTGTGCGAAACACCAGAACGGCTTTGCCGGCGGCCTCTTGCCAGCCAGGTGATGACCATTTCAATGACCCAACGAACATCGTACCCCACGCTCACCAAAGCCCCTAGTAGAATGAAACGTAGAGGGCCATCCACTCCTTATCTCCGCAGACGCGCGGTCTCGACGTCAATCCTGGGAAGAGAGCGCGGCCTCGCAGAACTTGAAGGCGCGTCGCACAAAACTAATGGAGAAGCGCCCAGCTCTAATGCGCAGTTTACAAAGGACCCTCTGCACATGAAACACGGGATGACCTGGTGCCTTCGTTACCTCACATGAACTCGGGTCCAGGGTTGATCGGGTATCGAGGGCGAGCCTCGTATGGGCGCCGAGTAATTCCCGCTGGCACTGGACCCAGGAAAAAATCACGGGTGAGTGTATCTACGTTTCCGAAGAGCCCGCGCATGCTCGTCTCAGTGGCTGTGATTGCGTGATGACTGAAACCTCACGAGCAGTTAAGTTGCTCATGTGGAATGATAGCTACAACTCAAAATTCACGTGCAGATTAGTTCCCTACTACATACTGTGCCGGGAACGGGGGCGGTCGCATATGAGGACCGCAACGACGTTGGGTGGTGCTATCATACCGCTGCTAATACACGCGCCCGACTTATCCCCGTTTGTGCATTCGAAGAAACAACACCTTCTCTTTCGGTCACATATGCTCATGCCTCCTTTGTCAGTATGTGCCATCATTCGTGTCATGTATCTAGGTAACCCATCGGAATATAGCCCCTGTTTCACTGGCAGTGGCACTGTCCAAAGACTTTGATAAAGGCATCATGAGTGCATTGTTGGGATCCTCCCCAATTCACCTAAGGAATGTCTTCCCCTCAGACCCTCCAAATAAACTTTGGACCAACACTTGGTGCGCTTCTCATTGGCGTTGTATTGGGAGCCGTGTGAGTCTTTGTAACATTTCAGAGCTCCAGTGACGCGAACAAGGATAATCATACCTGTACACCCCTAGGTTTTTTGGAATCACCTGTTTGCAAACTGTGTTATATGTAAGTCTCCCGAGCGGCGAGCAGGGATCATTTTCGCTTTGTGACTTCTGAAGCTGTCGATATCTGTACAGTACCGCACATACCCGAAAGACACCACATTCTTGAAAGTGTTGGTAAGTGGTCACTAATATATACTGTCGTCATCATACATACTTATACTGTTTCAACATAAGGTTGGTGTACTATGGCAAGTGTTGGATTTTCCTGATATTTGCAATTCCTCTGACTATGGATTGGGCCTGAACCGTAGCGCATTGGACATGCTTTCGCTCATATTCTGGACCCATGCCACTTACACCTATCTGGTCATCAATTACGGCAATTTTGTTGCAGCGAGCGCCTTGGAGTGGTAGGTCAATCAAAGGGCTCGTGCTCGATTTATTCTGACCCACCATCACAGGAGCACCGTGGTAAGAGACAGATGACCTCGTAAGGCTGGGACTTATGGGATGCGCAAGGCCGAACCCCCCGCCACCGGTCTTATTGCTTTATCGGTCCACTTGTGGGTAGTAATTTTGCAGTGGTAGATATTATTGGTAGTCCTAACCTCCATACAGATTTCTAGCGTGGCGCATCCAGTTCTGTATGTCCTTGCTTGTTGTAGCTGACTGTCCCACCTGCTGATGGCCCAAGTGGACCATAGGTGGAGGGTTCTTTCCCTGGTGATTGTATGTGACTTCACGCAGTCCGGTTATTTCTTCTCGTTGATATTCGTCAGGCACTTGCGTCCTTTGCGTCGTTTTGTGAGTCATCTGTATTTGAAAATATTGCACTAAACCAAATTCACATGTTAGCGATGGTGATAAGTGAGTCTCTGCGAATTGAAACTGAGGAACCTAATGATTCATTCATTTAGCGGGGACTGTATTGGAGTGCGTGCTTAAATATTTTGACCATGGCTCATGGGTGATGGCTGGAACAGGTTTATCGGTATAAGAGACGGCTCGTCTATTCCCACCGTCATCAAACGGGAGGAGGTACAGCGACATTCACTTTCTCTCTTGACGCGCCTAATTCATCGAATTTATCCCCATCGGATAATGCTGTTGTGTTCAGTGGTGCACGCTTGCAGGCGATTTTTCTGCCAGCGTGATTGTGCTGACCATCTCTGGTTCTATATCTTATCTGCTGTATCGAGGACGTGGTGAATTTGCTAAGTACAGACCTCTTCACACGAATTAACGACAACGATCCTGACCTTGCGTCCGCAATAGCACCAACCGAATGCTCACCAAGCTGACTTTGTATATCGTCGCCAGTGGGGCCATCACCAGGTCAGCCTCAGGTGCTCCAAGCATACACACCAGGTCTCACGTCGACATGTTTTATTTGTCTTTGGTAGTTTTCTGCGCGTTCTCGATCTGACTCTCGTACGTGGTCCGAGGTTTTTGGGATGGACTGACTCACACTACCATTTGCCAGTCGCGAGCATATCCCAACACTTTGTACTTTCTTATCCCATACATCTCTTCCTCCAAAGGTGGGTGCTATCCCTCTCGCTCAGCCAAGGTTGATTTCCGAGCTTCCTATTGTAGCATATGTCAACTGTCTCCTCGCTACGTGAGTGTATTCAACATACTTTGGCGACTTATCCACGAATTATTGAAACTAAATATCTGGTACCTCTTCACGATCAGGCTCAATTCACGAGCTAGCAGACGTGAAAAAAATTCCAGCCGCAGTGAAGCAATCGAACTCCGGACCACGACGGTTGAAACAGTTCATTTCAATATCACGCCGGCAGTATCGGGATTTGAGCTTTCGAAAGCTTGATAGATTAGTGGGCTGTACAGGAGTGAGAAATCTGCAGTGGATACTGGGCTCCTTTCATCGTGTTGCATATTTGTGAAGGGTGATGTTGTGGTAGCCCTCAAAGGCCAGAAACAGATTTACCGCGCAGTCCCGGATTTGCGTTGTCATCCTGCACCACGGTTGTCTCATCGGGTAGTGGCGCACTAGCGCCAAGACTACATGATTGAGTGGGATGTGAATCCAGGAAGCAGATCACGCAAGGGCTCGTCGACCACATACACAGAGATGCGCAATCTTTGCAGAGCAGCAACACCAAAGGGACCATAACGGAGCTCGAACAAGGCAAATATCGAGCTGAGGATGCTGGATCATCTGGCTTCCGGCGGGCAAAGGTACACGTTCGAGTTTATCCTGGACAACACCGTATGGCCATGGCGGAGAACCTGCACAAATAGTCCATTGCGAAAACATTGGTCTGTCGCGCTGAAAATTCAACTCGTTGCCACAAATTTTACTCGACATGCCAGGTAAAAATCGTACTAGCATTGGGGTGTAGCAAGATACATTTAGGGCATATGCTAACTGGAGCATAGCCATAATGCAGCCGTATAATCCAGAGCAGGATCCCACGCGTCGTCGTCGTTGCTGATAAAGGGGACAGGGGATGGTTGTCGTGTGACATGCGCCGTTGTCATCATTGTCCCCGTATCCTCACCCTCGTGCTCATATTGAGTGAGGGGATAAGTCGTGGTATGAGATGAGGCGCGCGGCACGCGTCATTGTCATTGTCATCGTCGTTGCTGCCGTGTCCTCGTACTTGTCTCGTGCGAAGAGAGGGGGCATCCCGTTGGTAACATGAGTTATCGAGTGAAATTTTAAATTTGGTCTTACTGTACAGTATTACATGATCATTTCCCGCGTGTCCCGCACGTAGGCACCATAGCATATTATCACTTCTCACAACTATCCTCCACCCATGAAGCCCTGGATACGACTTGCCAGTGGGCTTCGAGTCAACAACAGTCACTGCACTCGAAGATAATTTCATATTTCACTACTCCGCGGAATGTCTAGACTCTGGACGCGGATAAACGAAAGGTTCCTGTCCCTTATTCACTTGTCAGGTCATTCTCTCACCCTCGTCTGTGAAGGTGACCCGTAAATAGTGCCATCGGCAACCGATGCTTTCCATGCAGCCGGAAATGCTCCCATGCACCGGGACACGTAGAACCGAATTTCACGAACCCGGCATTCACCGATCCAAACGCACTGCCTCGCAGCTATCTCAATTATGCTGCCGTTGGAATGTGGATTCAAGATTGATCCGAAGATCACGTAGGCAATCAAATCTGCATCACGGTGCTATCCGCCATCACTAACCTACCATCGCCCATGCAGATGCTTGTCTCTCCCTGGAGCGAGTCCCACCCCCCAGAAAATTCTTACCATTCGACCGAAGCAAGATATGTCATTAGCTAATGCAGATACCACTGCAAAATAGCGATGAGAAATTATTGGCTACGGAACACCGACTTGGGGAGTCCTTCGTGGTACGACTCGGCCCGGCGCCCGCCCCTCGGAACCAATGAGTATCATCATGCACCCTGTTCTTTTCCGCCGGGGGAGTTTTCAACCCATGCTTCAGGGTATGATTCATGGGAATCTGTTTAGTTTAATGGATCAATCAATCAATCATGTATGACATACTGGTGGTCCGTCGGGATGTTTCTCACATTCGTTCAATTTGTTCCCATTGCAGACGCCGAGGGTGGCTCCGCACATTCGAACCCAGAACATCCCAGACCACTCTCAGGTTCTATTTCGGTCCATATAGATGAACCAGACAAAGTTTCTGGAGTTTTAGCGTCCCTTGTCCCTCCACTGCAGCCATGGGTTCCGGCATTGCCTTGGATGATGCCGCAATTATGTCGACGGTACTGGAAGGCATCCTGTATGGTATGTTTATTGCTCAATCTCCATAGCTGTGGCCAGTTAAGTAAATTCGATACAGGATTTTCGATCCTTATGTTCATTGGCACGATATGGGTATTGACTCGCGCTTGTGGCCGTCATACACCTAACTGGACGATGATCTTCATAGCCGTAGCTTTCCTGGCTCTGAGCACAGCCGTGAGCACATGCACCGACATTTAAAACGTTTTTTTGACAATTTTCCACCATCAAGCATATGGCCGTTGATATTGTGCGAATTGACGAAGGCCTCGTAAAGTATCGCAAGACCTTCCGTGGAGGACCACCGGCTTATTTCGAAGATGTCGCCCAATATACATTTGTGACGAAAAATGCGATCTATACGTTACAAACTCTCCTCGGGGATGGCGTGGTGGTAGGTCACCTCTACATACGAATCGCTTTTCCTGATCCTCGGCTAGATATATCGCTGTTATGTTGTATGGCAATCGATCTGGATCATCATCCTCCCTGCGATACTGTGGTGCAGCGTAGCATGTATGTGGAGTGATTGAACCTTTCAAATCTCCAGCACTTACGGCTTGTCTCCTCAGTGACTGGTATTAGTTCAGTTTACAGTGTTTCTCAAGCGACCGCAGATGCTTCGAACATTTTTGCCAGGGAGACCGGCCAGTGGATTACAGCATTCTTTGCGTTAACCCTCACGACAAACTTGTTAAGTTCAGGTCAGATCATCCTGATTTTGGGTTGTGATTACCTCTTGAATAGGATATTAGGACTCCTCGCCTATCGTATCTGGATAATCGAACGCAATGCTGCCCCCTTTCGTACCTCAAAAAGTACATTGATGCCATTCCTCCGAGTCTTGATTGATGCGGCGGGATTGTACTCCGCCACTCTTTTTACCGCGCTCCTTTGTTTCGTCAATGCCAACAATGGGCAATACGTTGTACTGGACCTTGTAAATAAGACGTTTCCTCTGCATGATATTTTTGGCCGCTTGGAACTCACACTGGTTATAGATCATGCCAATCATTTCCATTGCATTTTACATGGTGCTGGTCCGTATTGCCATGAAGCGGGGGGCCCTGAGCAGCTTGAGCGGGACCCGGCAGACGAGTTTGGGGATCCAGCCACTGCAAGTCCACATATCACAGTTCTCAAATAGTGACGCGATCCCACGAACCCTACTTACAAGTGAAGACATGGAAAGGGTCCTCGGGTCTAAAGTGGATGAGGGCGCTGCCCACGCTCTCTAGGTATCTCACACCCATCTTGAAACTTGAATTTTTTTGATTCGTCCGCTCTTTCGTATTGGACAGTTTCATCGTTCCTTAGCAGGTCACTTTTTACTTCATCTGGATCTGGGTTTTGGCACCGCACCTGAATGGACAGGGACCCTTTCGCTACCAGATCGTGTGGTCGAGACACATTGCCTGGGGCGTATCCGTGTGGCTACTTATAGTAAAGCTGAGCCCGAGGCTCAAATCTGCCAACGTAGCTCCCAAGATATTTGACAATGATATTCTCTCTCTACAATAGAACTTGCGCATACCATTTGTTCTGGCGAACTCTCCAATCAATTTTTTTGCTGTACATCGCAATTGACTTTGGATTCGCTGACGCGAACTCGTGGAACACCAGGACTAAGATGGGTGCTAGTCTCCACCAGCGTTTAGAGCATGTCCAGGTCGGCGAACAACGGTACTATATCCGTATAAGTATCTCAATAGACCTCAGTAAGGAAAGTGGCGTACATCTCTCCCGTTGAACAACAACATCCAGCTCTTCTTGCACCCTGGCTTGAGCCTCTGGGTGCAAAGCAGTCGCAATCATCTTATCGTAATTGTCGATTCAGTCTGGTGACGGAATGTGTTAAGTCCGGCGAAAATGTTGGTCGAGTTAATGCTTACCGTATCCGAGCCTGTCCCAAACATTGTTCCAGTGATATAAGTAACTTCCTTGTCGTCAATACCATGCTTGTGTTGGATCTCCAGTAGATTCTCGGCAAAACAAGGGTTAGATTCGCCCCTGGCCTGGCCAAGATTAGCTTCTCCCGAAACTGGACGAAAACCGAAATACCATCTGCTCCCGTACTAAATCCACCTGTCCTTGGAAAAGGATGAGTTCTTCCTTGTGCCACTCCTTCAGCTGCGTCAGGTAGCATGCAACATACTGGAGGATAGGGTAGGTGCCGACTGGACGCATAGCTTGCCCAAATCGCCTCAAACAAAGATTGGCCGCCACGACTTCTGAATCACTATACGCGGTCGGCGTGGTCTCGCCACACGTGATTGACATGATGACGGAAGCTGAGCATACCTGGGGTCATCGTAGGCCAACCAGATACAGCCTGAGCGACGGGCAACCGCTTAGCGTGCATCTGGTGGTTCGCAGGGTCGTCCAGGATGTCGAGCAACACATTATCTGCATGCCGAATTTGTACTACAACTTTGGGCCACAACACCGCGTGTAGCATTCTGTGACAAGATTGCAAAGGTCATGGGATTGGGGAGGGATTATATCACCGTACCTGCGAGAGTCTCCGAAGCCGCTCTCCTGCTCTTTGCACGACAACCCTCATACCCCATACAGCGTCTCCGCGGCAGTAACAAGTTGAGCCTGTCAGCGAGTGGGGCAGCTTGTTTTTCATGAGCTCCATGGCTGCTCGATGCCGGCCAATAATGATTAATACCCGAGTCTCAGAGAAAGTACGGCCATGTTCTTCTGTCATCCTCGCAAAAACGAATGCTGCTCTGTGACATCTCTAGTTAGATAATACCGACTGCGAAGACAGAACATATTCACTTGGATGTAGGAATCTTATTTCCAAGAAGGGGGACCTGGCGGCAGGGGCAACCGGGCTCGAGCGCGAATAATATGATTCGCAATGAACCATTTTCCACGGAGAAGTGCTATGGTCACCGTAGAGCCTCAAAAGTGCCCGTGAGAGTCTGGCTACCGTACTTGAAAAGAACAAGCCCAGCTCTGACGCGGACGATACAATTCACAGAGTGGCACTATAGCACGTGCGCAAGGTCTCCAATTCGCCGTGGGGGGCACAGAAGAAAAGACTGTAGCTCAGCCATCATGCACATGTGCCAGTGCGTTGTGACCTAACTTGAAGTTAGATCCCCGAATCAGGTACTCACTTGAGACAAATCTCCGAGGACAGGTTGAAGCACAGGTTCTCATCCCCAGCCTGAGGAAACTTGCTTGCACTTACTTCGAGTTACATCCCTGACTGAGAATGTCACCTGGCCCAGTGATTCAGATATTACAGATGGTAGCGGTCCAGCCGCCGAGTCCCGCCGAGTCGCCGGTCGTCTCAGGCTGGGAATTTTAGCTTCTCGCCTCACCAAAGAGCCGGATACTCAGATTCTTCCCTTAAAGTTCACCGTAGTGAGTCTTAACAGCAACTCTTTCCTCGCACTTGCAAGTGCAGATCCCAGCAGCACCTCTTTACTGAAAAGATACCTCTCTAACATCGCAATGTCGGTATCCGAGCTCGACACGTTGCAAGCAAACTTGAATCAGGCGCTCGATACCATTCGGGCTGAGCTCACAGCAGCAGAACTCCCCGAATACTCTAATTTCACTCCGTCGAGGCATCCCCTCGATGATCCGGACTCCCTGGCACCGCCCAAACTCTATGAGGCACGACGGCTTGCGCTGGGTGAGGTTTTCATCGCGACTACCAACCCATTACTGATCTGGACTAACCTGGTAACTTGGCGTAGCATGTGTGGTGGGTTGTTCACTGCCTGCAACATAACTATGGATGTCACTATTAACCGTTTTCGAATCAGGGACAACTGAAACATCTCTTGCAAGTACCCTACGAGAAAGCTGTAGAGCAGTCCTGCGCCGTCTATGACACTGCTTGCCTGGACGTTTTCGTCAAGACTGGTATTGTCGATGCTCTTGGTGACCCATCACACATCTCCACTGGGCTCCACATTCGCGAGCTCCACGAGAAACTGGACCTTAGCCCGCAGCGCCTTGTCGCAGTCTTGCGATACTTGGCCACACAAGGATGGGTATATGAACGTGAAACGGATGTGTTCGCCCTGAGTCGACCTGCGCTAGAGCTCCTCCCTGGGAGAAACGGGAGAAACTGGGTCATGTACGTCTGCACCCTGGGTCAAGGGCTCTTTCTATCCATTCACTCCTCTCTGTAGGACGACAGGCAAGCCAAAGATTGCGGCTTCGCTGTTTGACTTTATGACTCACCCAGAGTGGAAGTATTCGACATCCTCAGCGCAGACAGCTTTCCAGCTTGCATACAACACGGACGACAGTATATTCGCATATCTCAAGCAACATCCGAAGGAACTTTCCCAATGGGCATCGTCCGTACGGGTGAGTTTATCCAGAGGCTAGTTTTCAGTCGAAACCATGTTTTCTCTTAGTCGATGGGAGATACATATGAGGCCGCGCTCTTAACCGACTATCCTTGGAAATCGCTCCGTTCAGAACTTCTTATAGACGCAGGAGGTGGTCAAGGTGGACTCGTACTCTCTCTTGCCAGAATGTACGTGAATCCAAACCGCAGAACTGGATGGTGCGGACTCAAACTGATTCGTCTTCTCACACAAAGCCTTCCCAAAAGCAAGTTTTTGATACAAGAGTTACCGGAGGTTGTCCCGCTCGCGCGACGGAACGTGGAGCTTTCTTTACCAGGGGCACTACAAGATGGTCGCATTCAGCTTCAAGTGCACAACCTCTTCCACCCCCAGCCTAAGGTGGTCGAGGATACCACTTTCATCTTGCGATATATTTTGCAAGTTTAGCTTCACGTGGCACTGCGAACTTTGTTAACCTAAATCCACAGGCATGATTGGTCTGACGAAGATTGCGTACGATGCTTTGATGTGGAAGCTTCACTTGCTATTCCTGACTTTGTGATCAGATTACAATACTTCATAATATCCACGCGGTCGCACGTCCGGAGGTATGTTACCCTGTCTTACTTTTGATCAATCTCACACAAACACCGGCAGACCAAAATTCTCATAATCGAAAATGTCGTCACCCCTGCGACTGTCTCACAAGAAGCTCTCATAGACAACGGCCGGACTTGCGCGTTCCCGTCAGGGCGTGACGGAGACCCGTCCGCGGGCTATAAGCCGACTATTGCCCCCAGTTTCGTCCCTGCCAATTTCGGTGCTAATTCAAAGATGCCGCTAGCACTGGGAGTCCACCTCATGGGTGCATTTAATGCCTATGAGCGAACCTTGGTAAGTTCCACGAATTTAAATGCCTATTGAAGGTCGATGACCTTTTCAACAGCCGGAATGGGAACGGATTGCCCATTCTTCTGGCCTCAAAATTGCAAAGGTAACTTCCCTGAGAGCCTTTATCTCCGTGATCGAGTGTCGAGTGCAGATGGGAAACTAGCATCGATCTCTGCAATGTCCCGGAATTTACTTAATTTTATCTTCAAGTTGGTTGTTATAACAGAGAGCTCGGTTAGTGCTGATCAGACATTGTGGGTTCGTGAGAGGCTTTATCCCGGTTGGCTTGCCCAATACGCAAGGATCAAACTTACGCTTTGGTTGGGAATGATAGCGGGTCTGAGACAACAAGAGGCACAATCCCCGTCGTGTACAATAATACCCTCTATCAGATGCCAGCCAATGATTGAAACATGGAGCCCCAACCCGGCCCCACTTTTGGAGATACGATGATATGAAATGGACGCGTAACCTGAGTTATCTTACACTGAAACTGTTAGGGAAAAGGACCTGCGCATTGTTTCAACTGACTAACCCCCCACGGCCTCAGTCTGACGTTGTGTCGCTCTTGTGCAGGAAACCATAAATGTTAGTGGTCGTTGCCGAGAGACGAACTTCCCTCAAGCTTATGGTTTCTTCGGCGGAACACGAGAGGAATATCCTTTGGTCTGACAACAAACTCATCCTAAATGTCTCAAGGCAGGGACTAGACAACATACCTGAGGGTGAGAGCGGCTGTCACCTCGACACCATTTGGAGGGACTGACCATCCAGGTGCAAGCTGGATTTCATAGTGAGCCACGAGCATGCTAATCAGGGCAGTTGCCTCCGTTTCAAAAAACCTGACAAACAGCGAGTGGTAAGTCCCGAGTAAGAAAGTACTCGCAATATTCGCTGACTTTCTGCCAATGCATGCCCTTGCTCCAATGGAAAACGGGGCGAATGCATCCGCATTCCATTCCGTCAAGTATCGATCTGGGTTCCACTTCAACGGGTCTTTCCAGTATTTTTCTGTTTCCCTGTGTGAGGTAGTGGTCCATTGACAAAAGTCGAGCGAAGCTGACCATTGTAGTGCAAACCCGGAATGTCGATGAGTACCGTCGAACCTTCTGGAATGGGTATGGCCACTCGTTCTTCGCTAGAGTTTGCTGATGCGCAAGAGAGCGTTGTAGCCTTTGCGCAATACTTGGGCAAGGCGGTAACCGGCGGATACATCCTCAATGTCTCGTTGATCACCCTACCAAAGAAGGAGACGATAAGCATGTATAAATCGAATGCTGTTCGTCCCAACGTACGCAGCAGTACGAGTGAAACGATCTGCTTCGGTGTATTCCTATTTCCTCAGAACTCAACATCTTAGTATCACCTGCAGCAGGCCAGCTTACCGGTATTTGTCGGTCTTGTAAAACGGATTTTACCTGGCGATATAACCTCTCCTGCTCTCCAGGATGACATGCTAGCTGCGCGAGGACGAATGCGAGCGTAACAGAGGTGGTTTCGTGTCCCGCGAAGAATCCTAGGAAGATATTGCCTGTGGAATGTCTACTGGGTTACTCCTATTCAAGGAAAAGTTGGATCATACCGAAGAGTTCATCCTTGGTGAGGTGTTCAGTGCTTTCATCTGCGGCTTGGTTGGCACGAAGGAGAGCACTGAAGAGGTCATCCCGCTCGTTCGAACTCTTTTTCCCATTGCCAAACTCATCGACGAGCTGGTCCAAATATGCCCAGACTTCATCGAATGCCGTCTTTGTCCTCCTGAACCGTGGGGTAAGACTCATTGCCCATTCCGGAATCACCATTTTCAGGAAACCGTCCTCTGAGACGATGGAGATGGCTTCACCAAAAGACATCCGGTGACCAGGACTTGGGACGGCATCGTACCGAATGCCGAAGCCCGCGGTGCTGATGACTTTCAATGCAAACTGTGGGTTACACAATCATCTTTGGGGAATTTAAGAGTATGTAATAGTTCTCACTGTGAGTGTAAAGTCGATGGCGTTGTTGCACTCGAAATGATCTCCCCACTCTGAAAACGTATCTGACAGAATTCTGCACGTCTCGGCCCAAACGAATGCGTTTGTTCTCTAATAATACAGGATGTTAGTTATTGCACGCACGAAAGAGCCTGCTCAACACTCAGGCCTGAATTTGGTGAACAAACCTCGGAATACGTCGGAGAGCAGATCTTTCTGTGGCGTCTCCAGGTGCTACCTTCTGAGCTAACAAGGTTCATCCCAAACATTTCAAAGATCTTGTATTCATCCATGTGCTTGGGGAAAATCCATCTACGGAGCGTGATTTCCTATGCCCGTATGCCCGTGAGTTCCCATTTTACGTAGGATACTGAACTAATCTCACCTTCACTGCGATAGGGTCCGCTACAAAGAACGCGATCTCAGGACGAGGAA